>JAULBY010104633.1:0-64773 GCA_032358315.1 Ophiocytium majus
TTGCTTCTGCTGCTTCTTGTGGCCTGCACCACCACACATTCCTACAACACACAGAGCCTCAGCATCCGATTGCGCTAGCCTGCTTCATATGCATGTGGGCGCCGGGTGCAAACTACGGGTATTTAGTCGGGTGGGTAGGGTGCGCTCAGCAGCGAGGCGTGCTTGTACGCGTCGACATGCACTTTGTTTATTATTAGTCATAGAGACATGGGCGAGTGAGCGCACCGACCGGTATAAACTACAGTACTGGGTCATGAGTCGGGCGGGTAGGGGCGCGCTCAGCAGCGAGATGTGCTTGTACGCGTCGACGGCGGGCACAGCGCCAGGTGCCGCCGCCGGTTTGGTGGAGGGTCAGTCCTCAATGACCAGGTCCGATATGCTGCGCTGGAGCACAACTGACAGCTTATGTCGCCAGCGCGCTACATACCGCGGCCACAGTGTACAACCCATCGCTAAACTGAGCCTGCCGCACCGCCAGGGGCCGGACTACTGCATGGGCATCTTGGGAGGCCGCGCCAAACTGGTCGAGTGCCACTGAAAAAAGGGTGGTTGTCGCGGGGTCAAGTGCCCCAGAGTCGACGTAGGTTTTGATCTCGTTCAGTGACGCTGCTCGCAGGTCGGTCGAGACGTCGACCGCCGCGTCGGGGCGGTAGGTTGCGCACGTCCCATCGCGGATGGTGACGTTCAGGCATACAGCCACGGCCAGGCCGCCGCTAAGGCGCGGCGCGCCGGCCACTGCAGATTGCACCGCGGGCGCGGGCAAGTCCAGCTGGCCAGCGGGCACATACAGGTCCATGAAGTGGCCGCCGCCGTGTCGGAAGGGGGTGTCCGCGTCCTTGAGCACTCCGCGTGCGCAGCTTGGCGTCCTTCTGCAGCTGCAGGAGGAGAGCGTCCACCAGCTTGTGGTGGCGGGTAGAGTTGGGCCCGTGGCGGCAGCGACGCACGTGGGCGCCAGACTGTGGCTGCCGGCAGTGCTTGCAGCAGCCTCCGGGCGGAGGGCGGTCCAATGTGGCGGCGCAGCGTCTCACGGAACTGGGGGGGGCGCATAGAAAGGTGCAGGTCGTCACAGGGGAGGGCCGCGAAGCAGGCCATGGCGCCTCGCGACGCCTGGCTTCGCCACCGCGCCAGGCCCTCCAACCAGGCATCCTCGTCCTCAACAGCGTTGATGGCGCGCAGCAGCTCCTGCGCCGCAGCCGTGTCCTGGTGCAGCGAGAGCGCCGCCTGGCGGTGCCGCTTCACTGCGACAGATGTCGCGCCCGCACGGGCACATGCCGGCGGGGGCGCCACAAACAGCTGTGCCAGCAGGGTGCCACGGGCAGCATCGCGGTCATGTGCGGCAGCCGCCGCCGGCCAGGGTCCACACCACGCGGGGGCAGGTCCGCCAGAGCCGCCAGCGTCTCGGCGCCACAGCGCGCATGCTCTCCAGCGCGGCGTGCACGTGCGTGAAGGTGCGTGCGGCAAACAGCAGCGCGCCATTGCCTGCACGCAGCCGCCGCTGCACCGCGTTGAAGTTTGTGTATTAGTCAAAGACAAAAGACATGAGGGCATCTGACGTTTGGAGTGTGAAAAAGGTGTATTCAATGGGGTTCATTGGCCACCAGAATCGAGGGGAGTGCGCTTAATCTAAAATGTAAAGAAATGAACCACCTTGCAGTTCCGCCTGTCACAACGATGCGAACCACCAAATCCCCCCCCCCCTCCAGAGTCATACTGGCAACATGGCTGCCACTGGTTTGAGCTGGGATGGGGTTGGTGGCGTTACGTGGCGAGCCGTTAGGGGTACAGCACAAACAACATCCTTGCGTGGGCACCTCCCTCAACAACTCTCAGTGTCGAAACACAGGGTGCCTGTGCATGCCAGATGTTTGTCACCGTCCCGGAAGAAATTGAACTTAAGACGGTACTGCTTCTGCAGGACACCGAAAGCAGGAGCAGGGCATTGAGAACCGATACTTCAGCACAGTGCACTCATGAAACCGGAGTAATGATTGATGTCGAACGCATATCCCCGCTTTATGTCACCGCAGGGAACCTGTGCGATTTCGTTGTGACCGCTTGTGCAGATCTTCCGCCCGTGCACTGGCGCTGGCGCTGGTGATATGGGCGTGGTCTGCGAGGAGGGCCACACTTTCTTCTTGGCAATCGTCTCCTGCTGCAGCTGCAGCCGCTCGAGGAGTAGTTGCCCGCAGAGCCCCAACTGCATCGGCCAGTGCTGGTCGAACCTGAAACACCATGAATGAAGCATATATTCCGAATAGCGGTTGTCAGCAGCAGGCACTACATGCAACATGATGGCATGAGCGTTTGCGCACTTGCGACAGTAAGATTATGTGCGTGCCTCAATCCAAGCCAGCAGCGGCAGCAAGTGTCAGCGCATATGCTGAGTTGCAAACTCTGCGAGACAGCAAAGCGTCGCAGTGCAAAGGCTTAACACGACCAGCTCCACATACTACAGAAGTACTACGTAGTAATGTACATGTGTCATGGGCTCTTGCACGCCCCCAAGTGCAAATAAATACTACAGTATAACTATGTAGTAATATATATGTAGTACTTCATGTTGCTGGCTCTGAAACACCAGACCATGATCTTGTCTGCTGCGTCTGCATGCATGCATGATCAGAGTGCAGCTGGGTATGCCGCGCCCAGCTTCTGTACACGGACCCACCTCAAATGTGCCATTCCATTGCTGTGAAGTTGGTTCTGCTCCATTGGCCTCCCAGTCTGGTGCCGGGCACCCGCGCTCCTCATCGACATCGCTGCTGCTGCTGGAACAAGAGCCGTCTGACAAACCTGCGCACGGGTAGGTAGACACAGCGCACATAGCTGCATCAGAACACACACCGAATATTACGAAATGTGTACTGAGCACCCCACTGACAAGGAGCATGTTCTGGGCGATGCAGCAACATGGCAGGCATTCTAGTGCAGTACAAGTTTGGCTGTCTGTTGACGTGACAGGCCAGACATGGCAGCTGACCTGAGCTGTGTCCGCCAACAAGGTCCTTCCCATCACACCATGACCCCAGCCGCTCCAGCCGGAAGGGCTTAAGCAGTGGTCCAAACGAAGGCACGTCCTCTGCAGTGGTAACCATGGGGAAAAACCCCAAGGACATCATGCGTGTCTGCTGCCAGTCCATGTCATCCTGGTGGTGCAACACCATCGCAAACACCAGCAGCATGTGACAGTGGTACAGTGGGCATCAGATTGCATACAGCAGGCAACTGCACACATGCATGCATGCTACTCCAACTAGCTAGGGTACAAAATGCACAACTTGCCGATGCTGTTGCTGCCACGATCAGCACTTGTGAACCGACACAGTCACTGCAAAGCTTACACACAAGTCTGACCTGTGACACCTGCGACGTGCTGCCGTCATCCAGGAAGACGTCCCAGGGAGCACTGACATCAGGGCTGGTGTGTTGAACATGCAGCGGTGCTGGCGATGGGCTACGACTCATGACGTGCGGGCAGGATTGTGCACGGGTCATATGGATGTTCCCCTGTGACGAATCCATGGCAATCAATGAAGGCGTAGCTGCCACTGCTGCTGGTGTTGAGGCACCAGCAGGTGGTTGTAGGGGATTGTTGGTGGCAGCGGCGGCTGCGCAGCTGCTGCTGGTGCGTGTGAGGACAGATGTCGGCTGCTGCGACTCCAATGACATGGGGCTGAGCGGCTGCAATGGCACCACGCTGCTTGTGAGCTTGGGGGGGTATGGCTCCTGCACCTGCGTGAGCACAAGAGCATGTGGATGTTCATGCCAATGTGGGCCACAACGTGGTGTGCTGTAACCCATGAATGCTATTCAGCAAGTACGGCTTGTGCTGACCAGTACAATACTTACAAATGCAGCATGAGCGCCAGCTGCGCATGCGCTTGGGCATAGGGCACGCACGTGTGCAACATGGAACACACGACCAGCAGGTGCGGCGGTTCACAGCACACGTGCGGTTCAAAGACACGTGTGGTTTGCCTCGGGCATGATATCAACACTTGAGCGCGGATGGCATATGGTGTGGTTCATGTGGCATATCGTGGTTAAACCTGCCTATATCTGCCTAGCATGCCACCCACCGGCGGATATGACAGGGCCCTAGCGTGCCCAGGTGAAGGCAGGGCATCTGCGTACACCGCAAGACCAGCACTGTTGATGGACGCAATAAGTGCCTTTTCGCTGGTGTTGGAAAATGTGCGGGAATGCCGGCGATGCCCACCACCGTGGGCTTCTCTGCTGTGCAATGGCGCCACCACCTGGTGGGAGCGGCAACAACACAACACAGCACACAGGTTCACAAAAGCAGCACAAAGGTGCACAGCACAAAGGGCACTGCAGCCAGCATGCAAATACCAGCAGCTTGGACGCTCAGGCTTGACCATGCTCACCTCATCTTGCACATGCTGTGAAGAAGTGCCGCGGTGGTGATGGTGGTGATGGTGGTGGTGCGAGGGCCGGTGTGGTGGTCCAAAGTGCTGCACTGGTGCCATGAAATACACACCAAAGAATACCACAGCAACACCCAGGCTGAACACCGCCACCTCCTACACAGCACACAAAGCGCGAGCACAAGCACACGTGTCAGCAGCCACATGTGTTGCTGGGGTGCCGCACCCACGTACAGTTGACGCTGTCAGCAACAGGGTGCACATAGATGAGCACTAACACGTGCGCTATGTCACAAGCTTTGCAGGGCAGTGTGCATGTGAGCACCAGGGGCACTTACCGCCCGGTTGAAGCTGTCAAACTCCTCAAAATACACGCCGCCACCGACAACCGAGAAGAACGTCCAGAACACCTGTGCAGCGACACATGCAGCAGCACCGACCAGCACGAAAAGCCTTGTTGCATCAGTGTGTGTGGATGCACCATCTTATGGGATACTTCCATATAATGCCTGTGCCGTACACCTGCAACACATGCCACCCTGCATAGGAGTGTTTTATGGCTGTCACATACGAGATGCGTTCCACCAGCGTGCTTGCTTTGCGCACGCGCATGTGCTAAGACCGGCCTGTACCTGCAACGCGGGTATGATGAACAGCCCATGGAACATGGCCAGTGCCCGGTTCATGCGCACCAGCCAGAATACAGTGGTGGCAGCCCACACCATGGTAACCAGGTACGTGAATGGGTGACCCAGCTGGTTGTCACCTGCATAGGCCAATGAAGTGACCACACAAATATGGATTGGTTCAGGGCAGCGCAATAGCGGCAAGGATGCAAACGAAGTCACAAAGGCATACATGTGCCTCACATTGTGTACTGTCAACTTGGTGCGCTCGCCGCATGACATGCAAACAGCTACCATGGCCCACCAGGCCATTGAAGTACCCACACCAGACACAGATGTAGTGGCACAGATGTAGTGGTAACCATGATACAACACCTGCCCCGAAGCATGCTACAGCGTGCGCCACACCTACCAACAAACGCCACACCAGCACCAACTTGTTGCTAGATGTGTGTTCTATAGTTGTCCCATCAAGAAGTATGCACAAGTGTGCACACAGCACTTGCCTTTGACAGTCATGGTAATGAGCTCGCTAAGGCACTTGGCCTGCACCACGCTCTGTGTGCCTATGATGGCGCTGCAAATGGCATAGGCCACAGGCATGACCGTGTCTGTGCCTGGCAGGGCCTGCCCCTGGTCTCGCCTGCCGTGCCACACAACCACATAGGCAAGGCGACGCAGGTTGTAAATGCTGGTAAGGAAGGAAAGTAGGGCAAGGACGCAGAAACGCTTGCCCAACACTATGGAGCATGAGTCGTCGTCACCTGGACAGAGTCATTTGAATGCACCATAACAAACATGTGAGCCGGCGCTGGGCTGCAAGTCGCACCTGCGGTCGTAGTGTGCATGGATGAAGTGCATCAGAACGGCAACCACGGCCTCAACACCGAGCAGCGCCTGGTATTCTCCATCATAAAAGTGCACCAGCTCCTCCTGGTTGTAATTGGAGTCCTGCACGACAGCATGTTTTCACCAGCACAGGTAAGGGTGAGCCGAGCCAACCACACCAAACGAAAGTGCTACTTGCGTGCACACGATTATGTATGTTTACATGCGTGCATGGCAGTTACGCCACAGGTGGTGGGCTACTACTTCACACATGGCACGTGTGCCAGCAGCCACAGGCATGGCACACAGGCCAAAAACGCAACTACACTGTTTTGGCATGCTGTGAGCTGGGTTTGAAAGGCACAGCACCACAGGACTGAGAATACCATCGAGAGGTATAATGAACAGTGGGAGTCAGCACACCCAGTCACCTGCTGTGGACTGTTCATGACAGTAATGCAGTTGCCAGTGATGATGGTTGCCGTGCCCACCAGGATGCGGCGTGTCACCACCTCCTACGTTGCACGGCAGCAGCAATATCAGGAGGCAGCCATGTCAAGGGTTGCCTTTGAAAAAGTGCACCAAGCCCAGGTCAGACTCGCCTCTCAATTCCGCAAGGTGAGGAACGCATGGCTAAATCATCAGCTGGACATTGCTCTGGCTGATGCCAGCACTTCAATGGCAGCCTGCGGCCCATGTACGATTACTGCCCCTGGCCTAATGATGCATGCAGCACATGTTGACAGGTTTGGCACAGAGCTGTAGCATTGCAGCTGTCGCGGGCACCGCGCTGCTGCTTGACTTCCTCAGGCCTCCTAGCCAGCCGGGTGCATGCCACATTCCTGACCCCCCCCCCCTCAACACACCCTCTCATACACACACCCAGCCACACGGCGTACACACGCGCAGAGAGCTGCATACTAAAAATCAGCACAATTTGAGAGACGCGCTTCCAAATGTACCGACACACAACTTTGCTCACCTTCAGTATGAGCTTGCCAAAGATGACATTGCTCACAAATTGCACTGAGCCCAGGCTGGCCAGCAGGCTCTGCGGTGCAAACCCCATAGACACAAAGTTGAGCACGGAGCCCAGCCCCAAAGTCCCCGCGCCAAAGTACCACAACTGCTGTGACAGTGCGGCCGCCGATGCCCTTTTACTCCTGCAGCAGCTGCTGCATGGCGACATGCCGCACTGGCAGTCATCTGCCATGATTGAAGCGTCACCTTCCATGTGCACTTCCCTTGTCAGATGCGAACGTGCCTGCAGTCAAAAGTAGTAGCAGCAATGTAGCAAGGGCCAGTGCAATGGGTCTTGGGCAAAATGCTGCAAGCTGCTGCCATTGCTGTGGGGCACACATGCAGCCACCATGGCTCATGCATGCAAAATGGTGCCAGCTGCCAGGCAGCGAAAAACTCATGTGCCCGTCACTCACCCTGGGCCTGTTACCCACCATGGCTGCCATCTCCACCTCTGCAGGTGGCAGCACACCTTTGTCACTGTTGGCGTGCAGCAGTGGGGCTTTTGCATGCTCAGAATCGCCTGCGGTGGGTCAGCGACAGCGATGATGAAGGTTGCACTGTAACTTGTATCGGTGCCGATGACTTCTCACAGAGCACACCAGGTATGCGTTGTCCAACTGCAGCTGAGCTGGCTACAATGTACGTGCCACCGTACTTTACGCCGGCCCTTGACATGACACTTGAGTGAACTTGATAGCGCAGCTGTGTCTCCCATAACGTGGTCAATCAGTTAAAACAGTTCTGCCGCCATGGCACAGCTGCACAACCAATGACTGCTAGTGTTCCATCATGTGCTATGCTGTAGGTGCGACATCATAAGGAACGATAAAGTGCAGCACAATGGATGTGCTTTGACATGCAACTTGCGGTGACGCTGGACCTTTCAGATAATCAGAAACTGCCCTTGCACAGTTAAGAAATGGGTGTGCTGCTGCCTAAACCATTGTCTGCTGTGAGCCGTAATCTCACTTGCTTGCCAAGTTGAACTTTCGCACCGATTGCTGTGTCAACATTCAGCAATAGCTTACCTTGTAGGCGCCAGCTGCCAGAGGTCGCCAGCAGCAGCGCTCCAGTGTGGCTGTCACCCGCAGCGGCTGCACTGCCAAGACCGCCGCCCTCCATTTCCGAATAAGTTCCACTGCCCACAGAGCGCGAGCGGTGGCCCAGGGTGCCTCCAGCATTCCCGCTCCACCTTGGAACCTCCACAGAGCGTTTTGCGCTGTTGCCTCGAAAGCGCCCCGCGTTTGCAGGAGACTGCCGAAGCGGGCTGCCACCACAAGAGCGCTCTCCCTGATGGTGCTGCTTGTTGCCATGTTGTTGTGGAAGCAGCTGCTCAACAGCCTCCACGTCCACAGTGGGCCGCTTGCTCCCGCGCGCATGTTGCCGCTTGTGGCTGCCGGGCAATGACAATGCATCACAGTCGCAATGCCATGAAGCAGCAGCAGCACACATCGGGATCGCAACAGTGAGGAACGCGGATGGCATTGGTGTTGCGGGCAGTACCACGCGCCCGCAATACCACACGCAGGATCTACTCTTTCACCTTTTGTTGTTATCGCTGCCGCCCAGCTTGCCGAATGTGCGCACACGGACGAGACAGTCTGCATGCACGCGTTGAGACACGGGAAGACGGCTAGGCAGTACTGTAGCAGCATACATACACAGGCAGCTGCCACGGAAGCTCCAGCAGCATAGCGACTACATATACACTGCTGATTACCTGAGCTTCATGAGGTTGGTGCCCAAGTTGATGGTGATGCTGCCCAGGCAGTTGATGAGCACACCGACGACCCATCTTGGGGGCTGGGGCATGCCCTGACTACCGCTGGGCTTGGGCGACCAGATTCCTGCCGTTTATCCAAACGACCCGCAAGGGGAGCACCGCCGAGTATGTGCTGAGACGCGCACCTGGCGCATCCCTAGGTGTATCACTCTCGTGGAGGTGGGTGTGAGCGGGAGAAGAAGGGAATGAGCGCAGCAGGCGGCACAACGGACGAGCGCACGTCCAGTAACCCTTCCGCGCCGGAGCGTCCAGCGGTGAACTGCCTGCGATGTAGCTCCGCCCGCGAAGCCCCCCAACAGCTTACGACCCCCGCCAATGCGAGTCACACCAGGCACACGTCCCGTGGTGATGCTCTGAAGCGCCCTCGTGCAAGCGAATGTTGCTGCCGAATGTTGCCCCCCATCTGGGGTTAAACGGCGTACGCGGCGGAACCAAGGCGCAAACTGTCCTTCCTCACCCCTACTGCAGTACTGACCTGCCTGTGGTGCGGTCTACGTGGTGGGTGGAGGAAGTGGCGGTGGTAACCGTGGCGGCGACATGCTCAAGGGCGTCATGGGTGGCCAGCCAGGCTCCTCCGGCACAGATGCAGCGGCTGCGTCAGCGGGCGCTGCAGCGAGCCAACCATCTTCACTGTTTTCCATAGCCAACATGGACGCCAATCCGTTTTTCACAGGTGCAGCAGCGGGACTGTTCGTGCAGCTCGCGCATCACTCTGCAGCGGCTGCTGCTGCTGCAGCAAGAAGTCGCTGTATCACTTACAAACACCTGTTGTATATGGCTTGTGCCTGGGCAGGTGGCGTGGGTTTGGCGTTGCTTGGCGCAGCTGCTGGAGTGGCCAGGAGGGCGGGCGCGGCGGCGACTGTGATACTCAGGCGTCAGCTGCTCATGACTCTCGAGGTGAGCGTTGGTGAAGGTGATGCGTCATCGGTGTACTGTTCCCGGTATCAAGTTCTTTTTAGGTGTAGCCATGCAGATCCACAGCTGAGTGAGACTGGACTGGTGCATGCGTCGTTGTGTTTCTGCAGGTGACCAACAAGGACCCCAGCTTCCCTTGGGTGCTGCACTGGCTGACAACTCAGGGCCAGCGTTCGCAACACCTCAGTGTTAGCACCAATTCATTCAAACGCAGCGACGGAAGCATAGGGTAAGCCCGCTTGCTTGCACGCATGCTGTGCATGCACACACGCCTTACAAGCTTGCGTTCTAATTGCGGCAATTTGGATCGTCTGAGGCATGTGGCTGTATGAGTAGTGAGCTATGCATCTGTTGTCCCATCTTTATATGCCGGGATGGTCACTTGCACAGCGCTTGATGCGCGTGGAGTAGAGACTGCCGCGCAGGTACACCTTCATGCCCACAGCTAGCTTCACTTGCAATGCACTTCTGTGAGCATTTCACCCTTGCGAACCGCCGCAGCAGCAGCAGCAGTTCTATGGCTTGCCCTGGCAAGCAAGCCTTTTGACATGCATGTGCAAGTCTGCCTGCAATGCATTGCTACATGCTGCAGCCTACGGTTCGATATGATGCCAGGGCCAGGCAAGCACCTGGTGCCATACAAGAAGCGATGGTTTTGGGTGGAGCGCGAGCGGCAGGTCAACAGTGTCACACTGGAGAGTGGGATGCCTTGGGAGAAGGTGGGGTAAAACCTGGCAAAGATAATCAGGCACTGTGACATGCACTGGTTGTTAACGGTAACTGCCTGACAGCTGTCACAGTAAGCAGCATCGCGCATGCTCACGTTAGCTGTCAATGAAAACGTGGTGGTGCTGCTGCCGCAAGTGTGCATGTTGAAGCAAGCGTAGCATGTGTGTGTCCAGCTTGATGGTTGTTCCAACAAATGCACGAACAAGTGGGATACTGCCATGATATTGCGGCGCACCATGGCAGCAGCAGGGCACCGGTGCTGACATGAGGTTGCATGTGGCTGGCGCTGCTGTGCTGCAGGTGGTGCTGACTACAGTAGGGCGTGACCCATCTGTGTTCGATCACCTGCTACAAGACGCCAGAGCTGCAGCTCAGCACAAAGCAGTGGGCGATGACACAATCACTGTGTTCACAGTGTGGGATGCAGAGTGGAAGCCCTTTGGCCACCCACGCAGAAAGCGTCCACTGGCGTCGGTGGGTGCCTCTAAGCCTCTAAGTGGCTTTTCGCATGTGCACACAGCTGCGGCAAGTGGTTGGTTGGTGAATCATGCTTTCGATGCACCACCTTTGTGACCTGCAAGTGCACATGAAAGTATGGTGTGTCGCATAAACTGGTGGTGCTGCAGAGGTGCACGCCATGCTTGTGTGCCTGACCACCTGCGGGTTGGTGGTGGTGGGCTCGCCAGCAGTGGCCAAGCAACTGGCACCGCACCTGTTGATGATGTGGCCTGTCTATGCATGTATGTATGTGATGTGATGTTGCAGGTGGTGCTGGATGACGGCATCAGTGAGCGCATCATGGCTGACCTGGAAGAATGGCGTCAGTCTGCCAAGTGGTGAGTGATGCGCATGCTGCGTTAAAGATGCTTCATGCTGCGCGTGCGCAAATGCACTGACCTACCCGTTTGGCCTGGGCGCGAGTTGTGCTAAAGCTGTAACACCCAACCAAGCGTGGCCTTGCTGTTTGGTGGCGTGCACGGGTACCACCCTGGTTGTTCCACTCTGCAGAAGCGCTCTTTGTTGCTGATGTGCCGCCGCTGCTGCTATTGAAATTGTCACTGCCTTGCCCAGGTACTACGAAAGCGGAGTCCCTTACAGGCGTGGCTACTTGCTGCATGGCCCACCGGGGAGCGGCAAGACATCCTTCATCTACGCTGTTGCTGGAGCTCTTGGCTATGACATCTGCATGCTCAGCCTGAGTGCGGAAGGCATGAGCGATGACAAACTGGCTGTGGCACTGAGCGAAGCCCCACAAAGAAGCATTGTACTACTAGAGGTGAGGCAATGCGTGTGATACAACTCTCTGTCGGAAACCACAGCAGCTCTGTGCAAGATTCATGCATCGTTCCTGCACAACTCACTGTTAGCAGCTTCTTCTGAAGTATGAAAACAGCATACCCATATCCCATTGTCACTTTGTGGTGTTCCTGCTGCTGGTGGTGATTATCGGGGGGCAACAGGATGTGGACGCTGCCTTCCTGCACCGCACAGCATCAGCGGCCAGCAGGGGGCGTGTGACATTCAGCGGGCTGCTCAACACATTGGATGGCATCACATCCAGGTAAAAAATCCAGCACCACAATCATAACTGCGCCGCTCACTTGCTGGGCCTGCAGCAAAGCAAGGGATTCTGGCTGCCTTTGTCTTGCTGCCGCATGCAACTTGATTGGTTCATGCGAGCCAGCAAAAGCTGACCGTGCCTCTGCTGCTCTGTTATGTGGTGCATGTGCCAGTGAGGATCGGCTGATTTTCATGACAACAAACCATGTGGAGCGACTGGACGCAGCATTGATGCGGCCAGGCCGAGTGGATGTGGCGGAATACATTGGTGCTGCCTCTGCCAGCCAGATGCGGCGCCTGTTTGCACAGTTCTACCCATCACTACCTTCTGGGTCTGATCTGCCGCAGCAGTTTGCAGCAGAGGTCCAACGCGCAAGCAGGTGAGACCAGCAAACGCATCGTGACTGGGCAGGTGGCGCGGTGTGATGTCTTAGGTGTGGGCACTGTTTTGGCAGCAAGGAAGGTGCTGCTGCAGTTGGTGTCAGCTGAGCTTGGTCACTAGATACTTCGGAAGTATCAACTATATCAAACAAGACATGGCACCGACCAGGCAACTTCTGCCATGCCATGGAGCAGTTGTACATGCAGCATTACAGACTTGCATGCAGCAGGCTAAGCACGAAATGTGGTGCGCAGGCAGTCAAGTATGAGCCTGATGTTTGTTCTGGTGCTGTGGATTGCAGGTCTGACGTGAGCATGGCCGCCCTGCAAGGGTTCCTGCTCTTGCATAAGCTGGAGCCACAAGACGCTGTTGACGGCGCACACCGGCACTTTTTGCAGAAGGAGCGGGAGGCACTTGCAAACACAGTGGCAGACCAGATTGCGCAACCCAGTGACAGTGAGCACCTGCAGGAAGATGTGGAGCTGATTGACGGCCGGCCCAACCGCACCAAGCGGCGCCCCATCAGTGCATTTGAGCTGGACAGAATGTGGTTCAGGCCACAAAAAGGCTCTGGCTTCGAACGGCCAGGCCAGTGAGTAGGCCGCATGCACACCACATTTGTTGCTCACCATGGCACCGGCACAAATACATGTACATGCTCTTTTGTTTACGAATGAAAAACACTCGTTTCACGGCAGATGTTTTTTCAGACACTCCTTGCACTGCACGATGTGTGACATGTTGCGCATGTCTGTATGTCTGTGTGTATGTATACACTGCACAGTGCACTCGCGATTTAGTGCGCTTTGATTTAGTGCGGTATGCGGTTTAGTGCGGGGTCCACAGACCTGTCACACACCACATGATGATGATGATGAAAGTGTGTAAACAATACACGTTGCCCTATTTGGTTTAATAGTGCGGGTCTTGGTTTAGTGCGGGGTGCCAGGGGGGTGTCACTATTACTGCACGTGCGACCCCCGAAGTCGCGCACTTGCGCACATGCATGTGTGCTCAGCAGAGCAGAACCAACCCCTCCCCCGGGGGCCCCCCGGCTCGGGGGGGAGGCTCGAGCGGTTGCATCTCCAACTTCAAAACTGCACACTGCCTGACCAGGAGGGTGGCGGTGTAGAGAACCAACCAAGGCTTTGCTGGCGTACACATGGAGGACGACTTTTTCGGAGATGGCGGCGGGGCGGCCCCTCCTCCCCCTGCGCCCGATGCAGCGCTGGACATGGACACGGCACCTATGGTGATGCAGATGGCGCCTGAAGGAACCACTGCAGATATCACGCCATCGGCAGAGGTTAGGCATCGCAGCTGCTGTTGTGGGGGGTGGTGGTCACGCTGCTACTGTTGATGGTGCTCGTGTGTTGCTGCTGCCACTGGTTCAAAAAGGCGGTTTGTCACTGCTTGGTGCTTGGTGCCTGCCAGCTACAGCCTGCTGCTGGCACTCACAGCCTGCTGCGTCCGTGCCTTCCTGGTTGAGGTGTGCAGTCGCACCAGCAGCTGCTGAAATTGGTATAATGCTCAAGGTAGCCGTGCTAGACTAGTCCTAGGCAGCAACATCGACAATCTTAAGACTTTTTGCTGGCAGTAACATGACAGCAGCAGCAATCATGCAGCAAACACAGCAGGATAGCAATGGCTGCTGCTGCGGGCAGTGCTTTCGCTGGTGCGCTAACCTGGCCTTCTTTACATGCAGCGGCATGGCACTTTTTGTGCATGTTGTTCACGCGCAGACCTGTGCGCTCTCCAATTGCCCCTCCCATTGTTGCTGCCGATGATTTGGCCTCTGCAAACGCAGGCAGGGTATGGTGCTTATGGCGGCGACTTTGGGGGCGACGATGGCATGATGCAGCACATGCAGCAGGGTGACATGGGCTACATGCAGGATGGCTCGGCTGGTGGCTATGGCTCCCTGGATGGTGTCGATGACGGCAGTGGCATGGGCATGGGAATGCCACAGGTGGAAGATGTGGGCATGTCCAATGGCGCTGGTGGCATGCATGCCTTCCATGGCATGCCAGAGGTGAGTAATGGTCATTTAACTTGCGCAGAGGCCATATTGTGAGGCAGATCCACGTGTGACAACGTGTGGATGCCGGGGTTGTGCGTGTGGTGCTGCCTGGCTAGTGGTGAGTACACTAAGCATATCCCCGCTCTTCTGCCTCTGACCAGCTGGGTCAATTCGGGACGGCCAGATTCATATGCTGTACACCTATAGGTGGTTGCTAATGTGCTCCTAGTGTGAGTGACACACTGCCTCACCACCTGGTTTAATGTGCGCTTGTGTGGTGGCATGTTTGTGTTGGTCTCTGTGTGCAGCCGGAGGAGGTGTCAGACAATGCTTTGACACGCTTCATGGGGGAGTGGAAGTTGAAGCTCAGCGAGAAGGCCGCAGCTGAGGAAATGGCCAGGCAGCAGGTGAGCTGCCTGGCACTGGTGTGTGTGTTGTCTTTCTCAAGTGGTACTTTAGTCCAAGTTGATCTTCGGGCAAGACTCACTGTTATGTTCTGTATCCAGGGAGGCAGCAGGCACACAAGCACACAACTCGGACCTGCTGAAGCGTGCTGCACCGGCCCTAAGGTTGCATGTTTTGATGCTGTTTGAAACAAGTGCACAAGTTGTTGTTCCTGACAGTGGCATGATGCCCCAGCTGTGTTTATCCGCTGTTTGCATTGTTCGGACTGCCTTGGTTCAACATCCTGGGACTTGCACCCATTTGATGCTTTTGCGTGCACACAAGTAGCTTGGCAGTGTCCTGCCGACAGAGCGTAAGCATCCTTATACGCATGCCAAAGTACAAGTGAGCACACAGTGAAGTCTTAGTGAAAATTACACGGCAGGCGCACATTGCACACAGTGTGACTGTTGTTGTGAGTTAGCAATCGTGCTTGCCTGAGCGGATGCTACTGAGCAACGTCTGCGTCCGCGACTGTAACACGCACACAACTTGCTCTTGGTGGCTGACGTTTGCGGTGCTCTGCTGGGGTGTGACAGGCACTCACGGCAGCGCGCGCAGACCAGGACAAGGTTGTGGCAGAGCGTGCTTTGAGGAAGGAGACGCGCATGAGCAACAACAGGGCACAGGAGCAGGTGGGTGCATGCCAGCGCACCTGCAACTGGTCGTGCATGTTGCACCTGGCAACACGTTTTACCCCAAGTACAACTGTGTACCAGCTTTGCACAAATGGTGCCATGGCACAGGATATGGTATGATGCACCAATGATGCGGCGGTGCCAATCCAACCTTACTTTGTCTGATGGCGCTCTTTGTGCTTTGCCCCTGTGCCTCTGATACATGATGCAAAAATTGCAGGTGTTCCTGGAGCAGCTAGAGTCTGAGCTTGAGTCGGACAACCCGTGGGAAAGGATTGTGTCGCTGGTTGACACGCAGGTATGCTGCAACACCTCACCTAAGCAAGATAGGCGCCGAGAAAGCAGGCTAATGTCTACCATGTCAGCAAAGTGGGCGTGTGACGGCACAATTCTAGGGCATGGCAGTCACAATGCATTGGCAGCAACATGTTGTGCGTTTGTGCTGCTATGCACCACCACTGCTGTGCTGCTGCTGCCAGGCACCACCACTGCTGCGGCTGCTGGACGTTGCGCAGTTGTTAAACCATTGCCTACCTTATCTGCTTTGGTGCTGGTGTGTGGGTCTTGCAGGCTGAAGCATCTGCGCCGTTCCAGGACACGTCCCGCATCAAGAGCATCATCATCCAGCTCAAAAATGACCCCATACCTGTGAGGAGCGCTGCGTAGTGGGGTGTGTCTGCCACCACGAAAGCAACACCCAGGCAGTGCGGCAGCACTTGACAGCAGAGCAGCACCAACGAGAATGCGTGCTTGCTGTCTTGCATGAACATGTTTGGCAGGCAGCACCTGTGCACTGCAAAGCACTCTGTTGTTCGGGAGGCAGTGCATTGCTTGCCGCACGCACCACAAGACGTGGATCAATGAATCAGACATCAAAACATTCATCCTCACTGTCAAGCTTTTTCTCCCTGCATCTGCATGTCTGTGGTGTCAGTCTGGTTCATTGGCATTGCATGGCGTGCGTTGCTTGGTTCACAGCCAAAGCTTGCCCTCGGCTGTACTCTACGGTCTGCCAGTAGCCCTGCCATACACATTTTCACAGTGCAGCAGCAAGGCAGCAGCATCACAGTTTGCCAACCAGTACAGGGCTTGCTGATGCCTGTGGTATGTACATTTGGTGTCCGTGTGCTTGTATACCATGTGTGCACGCGCTTGCGTGGCCACCACAACTGCCACCACCGCCGCCACATCAGCGGCGGCAGTGTGCTGCAACGCTGCCAGCAACAGATTGGGTGGCGCTAGGTGCCACAGCTGCAGCCGCTAGTGCCCTGCACCCGCTCCCAGCGCCACCAGCCTGGGGTCCGACGCCAGCTTGGCATCCAGCTCCGCGTATTTTTTGAGAGCGGTGCTCTCGTGTGACACGAGGCGCTGCTCCAGAATCTGTATTTTAAACATGGCCTCGGCGCAAAACTGCTCAAACTCCTCCTCCGCTGCGCCGTCATTGTCGCGCTGGTTTCGCTGGAAGGCAGCCTGCCGCTTTGCCAGCACCGAGTTTTCCTCGTTGAGCCTGGTGTTGATGATGTTGGCGCGCTCCAGGAGGCGGTCCTTGAGCGAGCGCAGGCATGCGTCCCTCGCCCGCGCTGCCTCCTCCCTGGTGATGCTCTTGGCGTCGGCCACGTGCGACAGGAACGGCGTAAGGTAGTCCATCTGCTGTGCCGCTGCCACTGCCGCTGCCGCTGCGAGCACCTTTCCTTCTCCCTCCGCCTCCTTTGCACCCGCTGCGGGCACGCCTGCTCCTGCGCTGGCAGCGGCCTCCGCAGCCTTGCGCCTGGCGCTCGCCACGTCGTGGATGGGCTTGACCAGCAACACCGATGTCTCCTCGCTGAGGCGCGTGCGCTGCAGGTCCAGCATCTCGAGATGCAGGTGCCGCGACGCAGTGAAGCACTCCTTCTCAGCGGCAATGATCTCCTGCAGAGTCTCCTGCTCACCGCCTGTGCTTGTGCCCCCACCGCCTGCCGCCGCTGCCCCGCTGCCGCCGCCCGCCTTGGCCCCCCCGTCCCCACTCCCCGCGCCGTCAGCGGCACCTGCTCCGCCGCTGACTCCTCCCATGCCCATGGTGCTGGAAATGTCGGCGTAGAGTGATGTGTTGCCGGCCGAGGCGCTGAGCGCTGCTGCCGCACTGAGGTTCATGCGGTTGTCCTTCCAGTGCATGCGCGAGGTGCGGGTGACGCGGTCGCGCGCATAGTGGTACAGCGTGCGGATGCGCCCCTCCGTGACGTAGAATGTCCGTTTGGCGACATCGCGCTCCGCAGGCACCCTCTCGTTGCGCGCGTACTTCTCCGTCATCTTCCCCACCATCTGCTCCTCCATGTCTGCCCCTCCGCTCCCGCCTGCCGCCGCCTGCGCAGCGGCCGCCGCTGCTGCTGCTGCGCTGCTGCCGCCCAGCGCCGAGGCGGCGCCTCCCCCGGTGGTCATGATGCTGTCGGGCGAGGGCAGCATGTACGCGCGCTGCACGCTGACGCCGCCTCCGCGCGCCGCCGCCTCCGCCTCCCCTTGCGCCAACAAATTGATGGAGCGGTACGTGAGCCGGTCCGAGCGCCCCTCAAAAAGCTCCACTATTTTTGTGCGCATGGCCTCCGTGCGGCGCTTGAGCCCATCCAACCGCGCCTCCCAGTAGAAGGTGAGTATGCGCTGCTGGCCGGGGTGCTCCGTCACCTCCTTGAGCGCCCCCACGCGCCCCGGCAGAAACAGCTCGTACAGACAGCCAGGGTCGCTTGCGGAGGAGCAGGTGCGCACGCGCTGGCGCAGCTTGTCGCGGCGCTGCGCAAAGAGCTCGCGCACCTCCAGGAGGTGCGTCCGCGCATCGTCCGCGTACAGCGTGAGCCGCACCACCACGCCCTCCCTGTTGAGCCCGTCCGCAAAGAGCTCCAGCTTGGACCGCCGGTACAGGACTGTGCGGCAGCCGTCGGGGGGGTACCGCCTCGCAAAAAGGTCGTGGCTCACAGCCAGGCGGCTAACCCAGCTGGGCGGCAGGTCCAGCACGTCCCTCTCCTCCTCAGGAAGCGCTGCTCCGCCGCTGCTGCCAGCGCCTGCGCCTGCGCTGCCGCGCCGCCGCCGCAGCCGCCGCCCGCCACCGCCTCCCCCTCCCTCCCCCCCTCCCACGGAAGAGGCGCCGCCTGGGCCATCATCCCCTCCCAGCTCATCATCTATCAGCGGTCCTGCGGCGTCCATGGTGGCGTTGGGGCCGTCATGGTCGATGAAGACGTACTCCCACAGGGCAGTGTCCCTCAGGTCATAGCTGACCTCGCTGGGGGGCACCGCCGTCTGCATGTTGACCCAGAAGTTGGAGGCATTGAAGATGGCCTCCACGGAGAGGTACGGGCACGCAGACGCAGGGTAGCGCCGTCCCGTGGTTGGCTCAACACACCAGATGGAGTCCACGTCCCTCTTCCCGCCGCGCACCACCACCCACGCGTGCACGCGCTTCCCGTGCAGTGCGTCCCGCCGCTTCTCCCTGGCAAACGCCGCCTCCATCTCAGCGGCGTCCTGCCTTGCTGCAGCGTCACGCTCGCGCCGTGCCACCTCGCCAAGCCCAGCGCCACCGCCTCCGTTGCCGCCTCCCTCATGCAGGCGCCCCCCCGCCTTGTCATCCTTCCCTTCGCCCGCACCTCCTTCCTTTGCGCCAAACAGCTCCGCAAACTTCGACCGCGGCGCACCCCGTGCCGCCACTGAGTATGCTGACCCGCCCTTCGGCTCGGCAACCGCCTGCGCCGATGCGTGTGCCTGCGCAGTGGCAGGGGCTGCTGCTGTTGCTGCGGGTGTTGGAGCGCCGGATGCGGTGGACGCCCGCGGGCTGTTTGCAGACACCATGTCGTCCGTTCCCTTGGCCTCACTGCCGCCGCCGCTGCCACCAGCGCTGTTGGCACGCGCGTCCCCGTCTGCAGTCCTCGCCGGCTGCTGGTGTTGCTGTGGCAGCGTTGGCGGCCGTGCGGCGCCCGCCGCATTAGAGCTGCCAAAGGGCTCATCCTTGGCGTCCGCACGGCCTGCGGTGGTTATGCCGATGCCATTCTCGTGGCGCAGGCTGCCTGGCTCCAGGCGCGAGGTGTCCTTGAGCAGCGGACACGCCAGGTGTGTCTGGTCGCGCGTGGTCATCCAGTATGGGGCTGTGCCATATGCCACAAAGGCGTCGTAGCCCGCCCCGAGCAGGAAGCTGGCGAGAACAACCGCGAAGTCGAAGCTGTCTCCCACGGTCCACTGCAGCACCTGGGCCGGGCTGGGCAGGCATGCGGGCGGAGCGCAAGGGTCCTGTAGCGGCTCGTAGTGCAGGTAGTGCGCCACAAAGTCGATGCAGTTGTCCATGTCGTAGATCTGACGGAACGGCAGCTCCGTGGGCCTGAGCGTGCTGCAGACGAACTTGCTGACTCCGAACTCGTTGGGCACCGTCAGTAGCAGGTGGTTGCGCTGTGGGTGCAGGGCGTAGAACTGCGTGTGGAGCAAGAACACAGCAGCAGCGGCACCAGGACATGCTGGTAAGCGAAGCGTGCGAGACGAACGATGCATTCTTCCTCCACAGGAGCCCCAGAGAGATGTGCGGGACGCTGGTTTCTGCGCAGGTTCAGGAATGCAACAGCGTCGGTCGGCACGGCGCGCCACTTGCCTGCTCCTTGAAGTCAGCCAGGTATTGCATGCACAAGGCTTCCTTCTCGCTGCTGGTGGTGTAGCTGCGGGGTGCGGCCTCCACGGCCGCTTTGTTTGCCTGCCATGCTGCAACTCTCGCTATCTTGGTGCTGCGCAGCCCCTCGGTGGTGAGTATGTTGGCCTCCTCGAACGCAGGTGCAATGCTGTCCCTGTCTGCGCGCCTCATAGTGGCAGCAGGCGCCCGCTGCCACGCCCTGTCGCACCACCGCTCGCCAACGCACCAGCACGGGCCTTAATGGCAGGTCTTGCTGAGTGTGAATCGTGCCGTTACGCCAGTTGGCGGCCCCGGCCGATAGACTTGCAGTTTGAGCTCAGCGCTCGGGCAATGCCCAAGGATTTGGAGCGCTCGAGCACATGTGTACACGTGCATGCACAGTGCTGCTGGAGGAGTGACGGCAGGAGCAGGAGAGCGGCTTAGCAGGATGCATACCGTATGGGTGCGGCTCAACGCCGTGGTGTTCTTTGGGCTGACCGTGCTGCTCTTCCTGGCTCTGCTCACTGCCACCAGCACATACCTGCACGATGGTGGGTGATGGCTTTGTACACGTGTGCCAGTAGTGAGAATTGCATGATCACCTGCCAGACAGCCTTTGTGCTCTCTGTAAGCTGCATCAATTGGTGGTGCAGCTGCTGCCTGGTACCGTATTGCGTCTACGCCTGCCACGTTAGAACTGGCGCGGTCTAGGAAGTGTGTGCCAATCAACATGAGCACAGTGTTGTGACAACAAACATGCGATGGTGCATTCGTGGTTGCTGCTGCTGCTACTGCCGTGTGTGTGTGCATGGGCAGGCGCACCTGCGGTGAAGAAACTGCGGCTGAATAAGATAAAGTCGTTCAGGTCACAGAGCAAGGTGGACCGTGCCATAATCAATTTCGACCTCGAGGCAGATCTGGCACCTGCATTCAACTGGAACGTCAAACAGGTACAGAATGATGAAAACCTACCCTACTGACGTCTAATTCCCAAATAAGGGTCCCCTAAAACTGTGTGCGGGCCTGTAAAAAAGGGTTGGGAATTGCAAGTTTCAGGCGCCCAGTATATATTGTTTGCAGTGCCGAGTGTCATGATACTGGCCAGTTAGTTGAAGGGGCGGAAGCACACATCAAGCAGCCCATTTCAACCGCGCGTACACATCTGCCACCTTGTCAATGGTCAGGCCATGGCCGGTTTTTACACTGATTAGGTAGGAGGTTGGATTTTCATGTTGTGTGTGTACCTGGGGAAAAGGATGTCCACTTGTTTGTTTTTGTTTGGGGCGACCTCTCTTGCTGCGCCTCACATCATTGGCTCCTGCGCTGTTGAGGCGGACTTGCTGTCACGTGCTGGCTTCACTTTTTGAGGGTGATGCAATAAGCTGAGCCGGATGATGGCAGCTGGCTTTTGCCTACACATTCTTAAGTGACCTGGGCCGTGCAGCCTAATGCCAGTGGACCAAAATGGTGGCAATGCTCCAGCCTGTTGCCTTGTGCTGGCAATACGAGCTGTTTAGCGTGCTATTTCCTTTGATGCATGTGTCGTGCATGCACCAGCACGTCGCCCATAGTGCTGCACGTGCAGCCTGCCTGCTGGTAGCATGCCCTTGCCAAACTGCATACTACCTGGTTACAATGTAACTGTGCGAGCTTCAAGCCAGCGGAGCGGCTGTTTGTGCCTTTCTCTGAAGCTGACCTAAAAACCGCCCTGGCCTCAATCATTGACTAGGCGATACTACCAGTTTGTTTGCAAAATGCAGCTGATCTGGGCTGCCATGTGGGCTACATTGCAGTTATACTAGCACGTAGAGGAATGGCTTCTGTGACTCCTGCCATCCACCGTCGCACTGGCATGTGCGCTGCTCAAACACACTCACTGGGATGTATCCTGGTGCAGAAGTGCGCTGCCTTTATGGCCCTAGAACAGGTAAAAGCCGCTAAATTGTCTTTGCCACCCACTATTGTTGTTCCTTGCACTGCCATATGCGCTGCTGTTCCAGATCTTTGTGTTTGTGACAGGCGAGTTTGCAACCAAGACCAACCCCCTAAACCAGATAATCTTGTGGGACAAGATCATCGAGCGGCCAGAGGATGCCTACTTGAAGTTGAATAAGATGCATGTCAAGTATGGGCTGATTGACCAGGGGGTGGAGCTGAGGGGCACAGACGTGACGTTGCACCTGTACTGGGACCACATGCCACTCACAGGCCGGCTGTACACACACCATGCGGCCAAGGACACATTCACGCTGCCCATGGAATACATCCGGCCAGGGCAGGCATAGTGGCACACTGGCGCCCCCGCGCTCAGCACCACGTTAATGTATGTACACACACACACTCCGTTGTCATTTCACAACAGAGTGCTTGTCCGCACAGTTTGCGCCCCTGCCACACCGGATCCATGCATGCGTGTGCGTTGCCAATTTTGCGTAAATACAGGCATATGTGCGGTATTCCAGCATGATGCTAGGCAGTGGCTACATGAACGATGTATGCGCACTGTGCAGTGCGCACCATACCTAGCATCCTGTGTGGCACGGGCTGCCAAGGCACACCAGCAAAGCAGTACCGCATAGCAGCACCAGGACAACAACAGCAGCCATTGACAATGAAAGCCAGTGCTGCACGTCAAAGGGAGGGTGTGGGATGCACATGTTGTTGACGAATGAGAGCCACTACAATGTGTGCCGGCACACGTGGCGCACACACATGTGGCATGCTGCCATATGACCACTTCGATTGCGACCGCCGTTGTTGCCCGCCGTTGTTGCGGCATTCCGTGTGCTGCTGGCAGTTTCATTGCACAATATACGCGGTCTGGGTGCTGCTGACGCAGGCATGAAAAGGCAGCATCATACATTGTGTTTTGCCTAGGCTGCCATGGAGGAGCCGGGGTATGGCAAAAGCCTGCATGCCTACTCGCTGTCGCTGCCGCTGCCGCCACCCGCGGCGCCATCGTCATCGCTGTTAGGTTCCTCCTTTTCTTCCTTGGCAGAGGCACCGGCAGGTCCAGCCTGTGTGGCCTTGTAGTCATCCATCTGTGACTTCCATCGTGCCTTGTCAGTCGCAGCCATGTCGTCGTACTTTTTCTTGTCATCCGCGGTCATGCCGCGCCACCTGCACAGCACAACATGGTTGTACTGGTCAGTATAACAGGTTTCAACGACCTTGCATGCGCGCAAGCCAGGTACGGCATGCGTATACAGGCGGCGCTGCATCGACCAACACCAAAGTGTGGTGTGACGGCGGCAAGCAAAAAAGGAACAAGAACACATAAAGCAGCACAGTCCACACAATTGAGCCCATTCATCGCTGTATCACATACCTCTCGCCCAGGATTTTGGAAACCTCAGTGACCTTGAGGCTGGGCTGGTCCTTGAGCACCTGTGTCCGCTGCTCGGAGCTGCGCTCACAAAAGACAGCGCCGAACATGCACAACAGAGCACGTCAGGGGTGAGGCACAGACAGAGAGCAGCGGCTTGTGCCACGTGTTGCTGCTAGGCCAGCGCGTGTGGGTACACAAAACGTGGACAAACGTGTATGTATTCGCTGAGCAACGAACAACTGACCACAGTAGCGCTGCTGCACTGTGTCGGCACAAGGTGTGGTGGCACCAACCTGAAGTACATGAATGCAGACTTGGCGCCCTTGGGTGCATTGGGGTCCTTCTTCCTTCGCTTCTTCTTCGCAGGCTTGTCGCCATCCTTATCGCCTGCCTTGCGCTTGCCCTGCACACACATACCACAAGTCACAGCCAGTGCAGCCAATGCCAACAGCAGTGCACGCACATCAGTGTACCGTCAGCTTCAGGCACCTGTGCAGCTTGCGGCCCTTCCCACACTGCCGGCTCAACTCGTACGGTACACCTCAACACGCAAAGCATTGGTTGCGGCAGCAGCATAAGTGCAGTGCTGCCACGATGGCACCATCTGCGCATGCAATCAGGTATTCATTTTGACAAATGCCTCACCTCCCCCTTGGCCTTTGCCTTGGCCTTTTTGGGCTTGCCCGCATCGCTGCCTCCATCACCATCACTGCCCGACCCCCCCCCCTCTCCCTCACTGTCCGTGTCTGGCTTGGCCTTTTTCTTGCTGGGCTTGTCCTTGGGCTTGGGCTTGCTGGGCTTGGCGCTGCCCCCCTCCCCGTCGCTTGCGCCATCCTCATGGTCAGACGCCCCTGGGTCGTCATCAGACTGGCTGGGTGGTTGGTAGTCGGCATCCTCCTCTGACCCCTCACTGTCTTCGCCATCACCGTGGTCCTCCACCTGGTCAGGCATGTGTGTGCATGCCAAACGGTGCATGCGTTGGAACAGGGTGGCAGTGGCGACATTTAGCCGCCGTGGCTGCACTTGCCCTGCCTCACTGTGAAAGTGCGATATACTGTGAGGCACACAGCATAGCGGCCTGTGCTGCAGCCAGGTTTCAAGGTTTTTGTCCAACCCCTTCGTCAAGTCCAGCACCAGGAGCAGCCTTATGCGGCTTACACAACGGTATGCTGCATATTTGGTCACACGTCATGTTAAAGCCAACACCCCATGTGCACGCATGGCAGCAATTACCAATTTGCTGTTGAGTGGACACATACGGCTTATGGTGACATGTGGCACGTACCGCTGCCCTCTGTATCTCCCCCTCCTCCCTAGCGTCAGCCGCCAAGGCCTCCGTGAGAGCGCTGGGAGCCGTGGTGCCGCTGCTCAGCACACGATAGAGCACACCACAACAGGCAGTCGGAGCAACAGTTATGGGCGTAAGTCATGGGTACACCAGACAGCATGCAGCGAACAGCGCCGAGCGCCGCACACCAGTGTGGCAGGTAGGTGTTATGGCCTGCCCTTATAACTGCATGCCCTCGTCTGCGCACGGCTGTAGCTCAGGTGCATGCCGAGCATTCTTGGCTGCAAGAATTTTTTTCCACAACCACAGCAGCAACACGCAAGTGAAGCGCTACAGCAAAATTCAAGCTGATACGTCTGCTACGCTTGTGGATGGTATCAGGGTAATGTGTTCCGTAGCAGCCAGTGCAAGGCACGTAATGGCAACAAGGTATGCATGCATGCACAAACCTGCTCTTGATGTTTTTGATCCTGAGGGTCTTCTGTTGGCACCACTCATACAGCTTGGGGTACTCAGGCCGGTCAATGCCTGTGCACAGACACCACCGCAGGTGCGGCAGCAAGCCAGGTTAGACAGCCATCTGTACATAATGAGTGCACGTTATGTTATACTTCTGAAGTAAGACACTTCATGTACAACATGTGACGGCTGTGTCTGGCACTGGCAGGAGCAGCTCATTTGCTGCCGACAACTGTCCTGGCACATCCACTGTGCCGGCGCAGACTGCCAAGCACGGAGCACGCAAAACCCACAGTGCAATAATAGCACGCACATCACAAGCCCACAGACACCACAGCCGATTGGTGAATCAATAGGGGTAGGGAACAGGACACCAGAATGTGGTACGCGTGCGTGCACACTACCTGAGAAGATGTAGTCCTTCTGGTTCTCGCCACCAATGCTCTTGAGCGTGATGCACAGGTCAAACGACCGCCGCACAGAGCTCGCATCCTGTGCGCCGCCGTACCTGCACCACCGCCATTGCAGCGCACACACCAGCACGCTCCATTAACAACTGCTGCGCCACCCCAGCTCCTCGGTGAGTCATTGCCATTGGTGAGTTGCAAGGAAGTCTGGCAACAGCTCAAGCCGCTCAGGTCATAGAGGCGCGCGGACATTATTCCGTTGCCACAATGCGAAGGCGTCTTTGCTAAATGCCGACCAGCTGCCGCTGGTGCTCAGCAGCAGCAGCAGCACCAGCAGTAGCATTGATCAGCACCTGGTGTGAGCCAGTGTACGAGTTGACAGCGCTGCGTTGACGTACCTGAGGAACTCAACACACTCCACCTCGTCAAAGCCGATGATGCGCGTGGGCTTGTGTATGAAGATGAAGGACTTGTTGAGGGGGTACAGGTGCCCCTCGCTGGCTCCCACAGCACACTTGACACACTTGGCACCGCTGGCAGACCGGTAGTTTCCGGATGTGAACACGGACCGTCCGCTCAGTGCTTTGAACACCTGTTGCGACGGCAACAATGCCAGTAGTTGCCATGGTGACAAAGGCAACAAATAAGGCCATCTTTTATGCTCAGATGTCCAGCAGCATGCAATGGCTCGTGTATGGCACAACTTGTATGTCAGTGTCAGTGCTAAACCTCTTTGCAAACCACGCTGATGCGGCCAAAAATTGCAGGCGCACTTGTTGCTCAAGCAGATGGCACTGTTGCAGCAATGCCGCACTTCAGCATGTGCTTATGCAGACCAGCTAGACCAGCGCTGTGGTGTGTTGCAACAGCGGCGTAAGTCATAACCGGTGTACAACTATTTCAAATGTGTACGCTACGGCGAGCATTGACTCTGGTCGGCTAGCGACAGGGGAGGCCTTGAGAGCAGCATGCTTGATCATGCTTTTTCCAGTCACGCACACCATGTGCACAGGCTTTTCCACGCTCCGAGCCGAATTTCATACACATACACTACAGTGTATGCCACACATGCGGTCTACCCTGGGTCCTTGCCTGCAAATACGTGCAGATCAGGCAACATGTTGCACAGAAACTCTTCTGACACCTACTGCCTCAGTAAATACCCGGGTCTATTACTTAAGTGATGGGCCACAGCGTACAAGCTCTGCATTATACGCCGTATAACATACGTAAATATGGCGTATGACAGATACAGATATCGTGTTTTTGTACGACAAATACCGCCATACATGCGAATTTGGGCATATAAATACGTAGAATACACGCCGTTTTTTGGTGTACTTTGTGTACTACGTACTTCGAATTCGGTCAACTATACATTATACGCCGTCACCGATCACTCACTCCTTTGGGTGGTTGTTGTAACGTATCCCAACGAGACTTACCCCCGCATTGATGTGCATTGTCAGCTCATGCAATCGCTGGGGTCATGTGCTTATGGCAGCTTTTGAGTGGCTCAAAACTAACGCACCCCCCCGCCCTCCCTGGTTGGGCCCGTCAGAAGGGGTTGATCCGGGAAAATACTTAGGGAATAGACAGTAGGGGCAGTAAAGTCTAGGCCTCCCCGGCAGCACATACCATCACCCCGGGGTGGAGTCTGTGCAAGGGGCGAACAAAGAAGAGATGGTGCCTACCAAGCCAGCAAATCTTACACTTAACGAAGCACACATATTCCATTCCATTACTGTAATCCATCGTAGAGCTTTGGTGCGTCCAAGACATATTGTACATACTTCTGAAGTGTATGTGTACATATGTACTTACACATGTCGAAATACATGCGCCTGCGTTCTGACAGGACAGCGCACAATGGAACTACGTGCTTTGTGCTTCCAGGTGTACTCACCGTGGCAATGAGCCTGAAGAGTGGTCCTGACATGACGTGCTGCAGCGCTCCACTGTACTTCTCCTGTGCCAGCTCCGCATCGCTCATGTTCATCTGCAGCGTCTCCTCCACCTTAGTGGCCTGCATTTAAAGCAGGCAACAGCAGCACATCGTGGTTGTCAACACATACGCTGAGTGGCATGCAAGCCTGCACACTTTGCTGGCAAACTGCACACGCCATTGGTCAACCGCAGCTCAACATTGGGTAACATGTCACAGCCTTTTCCACCCAACCTGAGCACAAAGCGACCAGCATACATACCACAGCCAGTGGCGCGTGCCACAGCACAGACGGTCACCGCAATGCCATGCGTCAGCAAATGCACTTCATGTATGCAGCTCAATGACTTGGGCATAATAAGAACATGGAAGATGAGTGCCACATTGCAGGCCAGCACACGTGCCACCACAAGAACGCCAGGGCGCAGCTACGCTCCACAAGAACGCCAGAGCGCAGCGAGCGTAGCTAGTGTAGCTGCTACTGCAGCACTGTCACTTGCCTGGAGGACGAGGTGCTGATACCTCTGCTGGCCTTGGCGCACCGGCTTGTCGAGCGATATGACAAAGGCGTAGTAGCGGTCGTCCGGCTTCTCCAGCAGAACCAGCTTGTTGATGTCTTCGTACTGGATCTTGTAGTCATACTTGCTGCAAGCATATACATGCACATATGAAGCAGCGCAGCGCAGCACAGAATATAAGGGCGCTGCGCCCTGCAATACAGTCCCCACGCCACACTCCACCAAGCGGCAAACATGCAGACGGTCCCTCATACTTCCCCCCAAGCACCCGGAAGCCATGCAGTGCTCGTACCATGCATGCCAAACATGCACAGCCCCCCCCCCCCACACCCTCCTGTGCTATCACTCACAAGATGCCCCATGTGTGCTGCTGCTGAGCGGCACATGGTGCACATGTGTGTAAACTTGGCCTACAAAACCCCACGGCCATGCGCGCACGCCCACCTGCCGTGCATGCGCAGGAAGGTGCTGTACATCTCCAGCGCGTAGCGCCCGCGCGGCGTCAGGAACGTGCCGAGGTTGATGTCAATCTCGCACAGCACGGATCCCTTGACGTCGCGGATGTTGGCCCTGTCCATGATGGCCGCCTGGAAGGACTCAGCAGTGAAGTGGTCGCCGCGCGGCTTGTGCGTGCCGTTGGCCTGTGCGCCTGCGCCCTGGCCTTCGTCCTCCTCGTCTGATGGGTCAGGCAGGTACAGCCGCATCTCCACCAGGCAGTCCTAAAAACAGAGGGGCAAGGGAGGGGGCATGGGCCACAGCAGCAGTGACACTCATTGAGGTATGTGCTTCCATTTTACTGGTGTTGTAGGGCGCTTGATTTGTGTGTGCATGTGCGCGCGCGTGCAGAGGTGGGCACTTGTAATGCACTGGCCGTGCTGGCGCAGGCATGTCTCCACAGCGGTCTGTAGCATGTTTGGCACGCCTGTATGGTCGCCATTGTACTTAGAGACATACACCTAGCATTTTGCACGCACCTACAGCAGTGGGCGCTTTGCTGAGGTGATACACTTGGCACATGCTCCATGTATTGGCTCAAACAACATGCCCACAACGTGGCACATGCACCTTCCATGACAGACATAATGTTTCACACATGGGCAATTTGTATGCGCCTCACAGTGTTGAGTTGAGCACTGTCAATTGCACATTAAGCTACCCTATGCTAAAATGACAGTTGTGCCCACAAACCAAATGTCATGCGCCGGCATCATTTTAATACTGCTAATACCAAGATTTTATGTATGTTTACTACAGTACTATACTAGAAGTATCTACTTCTTGTATTATGTGTACAACACGCAGTTTAAGCACACGTATATTTCAAAGGGTATGAACTAGTAATCCCAGAGTTGGCATTGATGTGACGTACATACATTTATGTACAACTCTATGTGTACAGACATGCACTCCTTTTGAAGTATTTATAGGTACACATGATGTTTGTGTATGTAAAACCATGAATACAGTGCACACCCTTGATTTTGATATCACACATAAAAGCGGTATGAGTACGCAACGCATACTATGCATACACGCACATAAAAGTTTGTAAACCTTGCATAACAAAGTGTGGTTCAGTTTGCCAACAATCGTGACCAGTTGTGGCGTTGAACGCACTGACCTCATTGGTGGCGTCCATGGCATCGCTCTCGTGCAGCTGCAGCTCCACATCGTTGTTGCCCTACACATAGCACCCAGCTCAGGCAAGGACAAGGTCACTCGCATGAGCCAACAAGCAGGGTACAAGCATGGAGATGTCAACAAAACTGCAGCCCCTGCTCCAGCGCACGATGCAATGGCATTCCACATGTGAGCAAGCGTGCTCAGCGTGGCCACCCGCTTCTCACCTTCTTGTTCCCCGGCAACACACACTGGCTGATCTGCTTGAGGCTGTGGCACGGAATAGCAAGCAGCGAGGCAGGGGGTTGTGGTGTATACACAATGTCAGCACATGTGAAAGAGCACCAGCACACAGGGCACTGGCACAAGTGTTCCATAGTGGTTTGAAGTGGTGTATGCACTGCATGCTGCTGACAAGACTGGCATATCTGGTGCTGCTGCAGCCAGGAGTGCCCTGCAGCGAAATCTGCTGTTGCTGGGATGGCACGAGGGTGAGCTTGCCTGATGTCAAAGCTCTTTTTGTCGCCATGGAAAAAGTTGAGCAGGCCGCCCTCAATTGTGAACTCCCCATAGTTGCCGCCGCCACAGTTCACCTGGCACACATTCACCGCAGTGAGGACCCCTCCTTTTAAGACTTATTAGAGCAGCAGATGATGCACACATGCCAGCATAACTTGCGCAACCGTGTGATAGACGACACCAGAGCCGCAACAAGCATGCCCAGAAGCAATGCATGCAGTACATGCATAGACGCAGCGCCATGTCACTGCCAGTTCACCCAGTAGAGCCAGGCAGCACACCGCAGGACTGTAGGTCCCACAGCTGTGGCTGGTCTGCCAGCTGATGCTGCCAACACAAGTAAAGGCAGAAACACACATGTATGAAAGATCACCATTATTGCAGCGGTCCAGCGAGCTGGTGCCTCACCTTCTCCCTAGAGAGCTTGACGCCCACCTTGCCCAGTGCCTCCTTGAGCGCGTCGAAATCCTAAAGCACAGGCAAGCACAGGGGCCAATGTCAAATCAATGCCGCACCATCACGCCAGCATCATGCTGATGTTGCTGGGAAGGCCGCCTGGTATCATCAACGTGACCGCCTGCTGGGTGCTGCACAGCAAATGTCACCAATAACTGGTGCCCATGCCACACCCGTCAGAAGTTGCCGCGTTAATTGCTGCTTATAGTCAAGGCCGCACCGTAGTTTCTCAAGTTCCACACACAGCAACATGTCTCACCGTTTTCTGGAAACCATCCAGCCTGGCGGGGGCATCCTTGCTGTCCTTCATGTACAACCTCATGTGGCAGTACTTGCCAAATATGGCCCAGCCTGCCTTCTCGACCTTGCTCCACATGATTTTCTGCGTGCTGTAGCAATCCGCCGCCAGCAGCAGTGCCAAAGGGGGCGTGTCAAGGAAGGCCAACAGCAATAGCAGTACAAGACCAAGCGAAAGGAGCAAAAGCAGAAGCAGCAGCAACCGATTTTTGCTGGCTGCAAACATAGGTTGCTGGCGAACGAACAAGCGCCATCGCTCTGGCGAAAGCCAGCAATCCAGGCCGCCTGGGTGGTGGATTGACAAATAAGGCAGCGCGTCGCAGGCACAGCTGATGCCGCACGGAGGAACTGAGGCAAAACTGCCACCGAAGTGCTCTTCGCTTCTGTGCGAGCGCGATGGTGGTGGTGCCGCAGCTGGCATCATGGGCATCATCATAACCCAAACAATCTGCAGCAATCACCTGTCCCCGGAGGACCACACCGCGGCCTCATCAGTGAACTTGACCACGCCCACGCTGTGGCCCTGTATACCTATTCGCTTGTAGACCAGCCCGGACGACGACGCCGCTGCGTCGGACATGGCTGGTCCCCGGCACACGGTGCGCGCAAGCACGCAAGTTGAGTGAAATTCAAAAAATTGAGAACGCGAGCAGCCCATTCTTTCGACCCGTGGCAATTTGTGTTTGAACTTGGTGTTGAAGTTTGTGTATTCGTCATTGAAGGAGCTTCGACCGACCATGGTGAGATTGTGGGCGACCTCCTTTGTTTGCGGTCTGTGCATGGCCTTTGCGTGGCCTTGTCTGGGTTTCGCTGGTGACTGGCTGCCTGCAGCAGCAGCTCCACGCTGCCAAAACCAGCCAGGTGCAACTTCGCAACAAAATGTGTTGCTGCTTGGCAAGGCGCGGCAGCGACGGCGGCGAAGGCAGGAGCAGGAGCAGGGGTTGCTCGGCAGCATGATGTTACACGCAAAAAAGAAGGGCTCCACGGACAGGCAAGCTGCAGGGCTGTGGCTGGCATGCTAACGACAGAGCGGATGTGTAGCGCGCAGAGAGCAGCAGTGCAGGCAGGTGCGCACAGGCGCCAGCAGCGGCAACGTGCTCAGCAGCAGGCTGTGTAAATTTTGCATCTAACTTTCTTTCAAAACACACGCATGTGCTACCTTATTCAATGTCTGTATGCCAAGCTGACCAGCACTGATGTGCGGCAGTGGCTGTGCTCAACCTCTTCGTGCCTCCGGCTGTATCTATACCACTACTACACAGCAGTGCAGCCCAGAACAGGCCACGGCCTGCAGTGGAGAGCACTAAGGCGCCGAAGAAGATGCGTTTGGATGATCTGCTGGTATCACGAGGCATTGCTGAGGACGCCAAGGCAGCCGCTGCCATGGTGCTGGCAGGGGACGTGTTCATACAACAGGTATGTACGAGCGCAGTATGCAGTCGCGTAGCGCATAGAACTTTGTGTCCCTGCATGTCTGTCTGGAACAGGAGGGACTATTTCTGCACGCTGCTCAGCACGTTTGTACCGCCTCACGCCACCGCTGCACAATATGGCGCCGTTACTGCTGCCACAGGATCAACGGCTAAGCTCTCCTGCTACCAAGCTGCCCTTGGATGCGGTGCTGCGTGTGCGCCAGCGCAAGGACCACCCATGGGCCAGTCGGGGAGGCATCAAGCTTCACTTTGCGCTCAACCACTTTCAGCTCACGCAGGCGGTGCGTGGTGTGCTATAGCCTATGTGGGCTGTGCATTGCTTAGTGCTCATGGCACAGGGTGGACACATGCTGCTGCGCCTGTTGTGGCTCCAGTATCACTGATTGGGAATGCCATGACCAGGGGCTTGTCGGTGATATGCTTGTACTTGATACGCTGCACAAGCATCTACAAGTGCATTGGCTGCTTGACCATGCAACACTGCTCATAAGTGTTTTGTATGTCTGATACTCATAACTGCATTGTGCCCCATGTATTGTCTTGTTGCACGACATGCAGGTGCAAGGGAGTGTGGCAATAGATGTCGGCTGCAGTACGGGCGGGTTTACGGATGTGCTGCTGCACTATGGCGCGGCGCGCGTTTATGCGGTAGACGTGGGGTACGTCATGTCAAGAGCTTCGGCATTGCGAGAATGCTTGTTACCAGTGCTTCACTGCCCCAACAGTTTGCATGGCTAATGCTTAAGTGCATCACCCACCCACAGGCATGAGAACTGCAAGCCCACCTGGGGCCACATGTTTTGGTGCACAGCGGGCACCTGCTGAGCACAGTAGTGGCGCCAGTGGCGCCGATGCTCTGTTGTTCTGTTGTGATGCAGGTATGGTCTGCTAGACTACCGGTTACGTGGTGACCAACGAGTGGTGCTGCTGGAGCGCACCAATGCCAAGCACCTGAGCCAACTGCATGTGCCAGAAGCAGGTGCGTTCAGTGTTGTGGCACAGTAGAGTTGCCTGCGCATGCATGCTGCGGGTACCCCTCCGGTTGATGCATGACCCATGTTTCCTGCGTTTCACCTGGAGGGCACGTAAGGGTAGTGCCGGGTGGGGGTGGCTCAGGTTGCAATTCGATGACAGCAAGCATGGCGGCGTTGCTTGGCTGAACTTGCGCACCAATATCCGGGGTCACCGAATTCCTCTGGCATGGGGCAGCAGCGGCCCCAGCACCAAAGCGGCAGTGGCAGCATGTTTGTGCGATGTGGTTCATGACAGCATGCCCCTGGGCTTGTAGGCTGGCTGCACTGACTATGAATCTGCCGTGGTGTGGCTGCAGGCGGTGTGGATATGGTTGTGTGTGATGCCAGCTTCACATCTCTGGAGACAGTCCTGCCAGCAGCGCTGAGCATGGTCAAGCTGGGCGGCGCACTTGTGTGTCTGGTGAAGCCCCAGGCAAGCAATTTCTCTATACAGCCCTGTGCCATCTGTGCCAGCTTGTTTGTAGCACACGACATGGCAGCTCACATGAGGTAATGCTGTAGTAGCAGTGAAGGATGGCTTGCTCTGGTTTGTATTGCCCGTGAACAACGGGGCGACACCACTCAGCTTGCCCCAGCCACTGAGTGCAATGCAGCAGCAACAACAGGTTTGATCATTGTTCTTCTAGTAGTAAGCGCGGACTGCACGCCTGCGCTTGCATGGTGTCATGGTCTCTACAATGTTCTGCCAAGCTGTGCGGCAACAGCCGTCTGTGTGCCAAATTGACCATGCAAATGCTGTTGCTATCACTTGTGCACGTGTCTTGCTTGTGCAGTTTGAGGCAGAAAGAGGCGATATCATGAGTGGTGGTGTGGTGTGCGATGCAGGCGTGCATGAGGAGGTGTGCCTCAAGGCACAGGCTTGGCTCAACGAGCAGCCGGGATGGCAGTGGGTGTCAACAGTTGCCAGCCCCATTCGAGGGCTAGATAGTGGCAACATAGAGTTCCTCATGTATGGCACAAAAAGCAAGCCCAAGCCATAGCAATGAAACACTATCACTTTTGAGATGCATGCTCTGCGAACTGCAGCTGTTCATGCAATGTTCTGTGAGGTGCGTCAGCCATGGTTGGCAGTGGTTTGCGGGTTGCGCACCATACAGCCTGGTGTGGCACATGATGTACGATCACGGCATGCGTGCTGCACAGCTGTTTTGCTTGCATATGGTCAGCCAAGTCACCCATACCGCAGCAGCAGCAGCAGCACAACAAGAAAAATAGCGCACACATCCAGAATATCCGGAGCCTTTGAGTGTGATGGGTGCTGTTGCATCACAGCTATGAACAGAGTGTGTGATATTCATGTGCCATGCAGTGAGCGGAGTTGTGCTACGATTGCGATTGCGGTTGTGTTTGCTTGATGTTGATGAGCTCATTTCTGAGCGTCTGCAGCTTTGCGATGAGCACCTCCAGTGCTTGCACTACCAGATCCTCTGCATCTATTGACCCATTCGTCTCCACCGAGAATATGAACCTGCAAGGCCAGACATTTACCAACACCAACAGCAGCAGATGTGGAGGTAGCACAATCAGGTGTGAATAGGAGAGCAGTGACGTAGACGTGGAAACAGCGCACAAGCAATGCCAGCAGCACAGGTTGCTGTTATTTTCACAAGATGTGCATGCGTTGTTGGCGCTCAGCAGCAGCAGGTGTGGCAAAGCTTGCGGCACTGCTGAGCAGAGCAGCGCAGCATCACCTGCAGTTGCGGGTGAGGTAGTTGTGCTAACAGCAGCAGCGCATCTGACCTGTCCTGGCTGGCAGCCACAATGACCACGGGGTCGTCCTCTGGCCTTGACTTGAGTGCGGTTGCCACACTGGAGCACTCGTCGCAGTACATGCAGTCCTGCCTGTTGCGCACCACTATGTTGTTGGTGCGCTCGTCCAATGAGTACACCTAATGGAGGCGGCAGCAGCAGCAGAGGTGCCAAGTCACCACTGGCAACAGCGCACATGTGGTGCCGTATTCTAGAACACTGCTTTCATGCGCCTTCACAATTTCAGTCAGTGACTGCTGCAGAGGCACTGCATGTTGCAGCCAAACGGTCACTGACACCTGCCAGTCATTGACAGCCTGTGCAGGTGCCAGACTTGCGCAGCTGCGCGCAGTAGCTGACCTTGACGGGACAGCTCTCCACGACCTGCTGTCGCTGCTGCACGCTCAGCACCGCCGACACGTCGTCGTTGACCTGTATGATGGGGTCAAACTGGTATGTGGCAACGCACACAGGGCTCCACTTAGCGTGCTCCTTGGCTATGCCCCTCTTGGCCACTGCGGTCAGCTTGATCTTCTGCCCTCTGCATGACACCCAGCAGCACGCATGTGTAACGTGGCGCAACGGCGTTCAGCAGCAGCATATGCAGCAGTTGCCATGGCGGCCACGGTGCAATGAAGTACCAGCAACGATAAGGCAAGGCTGCCACACCCAGCAGCACTTGGTGGTGCCCAGCAGCAGCTGTTGCAAGTAGAGCTTCAGCGAACAAGTGACGAAAGCAGTGCATGGGCCGCTCCAGCAGTTGGTGCTGCCGCATTGTGCGAGTTGCATGTGTGCAGAGCGCAACGGTGTGGCTCGCCTGCTGAGCTTGGCCAGCATGATTCCTTCGTCCTGCAGGTTGTCCATCATGTCGCTGCAAGCACAAACAAACATGCACAGGCACCACAGCAGCAACATCAGCACCAGCAGCAGTGACTCGCCAACGGAGCTCAAGCACCCCGACATGTATGTGCCATATGCAGCAAGACAGCCAGCCATGACATGGACTACACGGTACACCCGCACCACCAGCAGCTGTGGCTGGAGCGCTCACCTCTGCGCAAAGTGCACCGGGTGTACCCTAGGGTCACTTGACACCAGGTCTGTGCTGGTCACAAACACGGGCAGGTCCCTTTCATGTTCTGCCCGCCCGGCAGCCTTGGAATCCCATGAGATGTCCAGTGTGAAGGTCACTGAGCAGTTGTTGCAGTTGTCTTCGCAGTCGCAATCCTGTGGCCACAAATCACCGGCATGCAATGCGCCAATGACATTCAGCAGGGGCGTAGTCTCTAATACACCTGCAAGCCGCTGTATGCAGCGCTGCTGGCTGCAAATCTGCACACTGACTAAGTGGCAATGATGGTGCCAACAACACTTCATAGAACTTGCAGCAGCTTCATGCCCTACAAACATGAGCTTGCCAGTGCAGCCCAAAATGCATGTTGCATGGCAAACCTCCACACTCTGCACTCTGGCCTACTCATCGGGGACTGGATGAGCACCCTCCCTAATGCACCCGGCGCCGTGCACACTCTGGATGTGTACAAGCATGTTTCGCTGATGATGCACCCTACGCGCACACAGTGGCTCAGCTGCCCGTGCCTGATTAAGGCTCTTGGCTATACCGACGCGCACATGACGCTGTGACATATCGCTGCACTAGAGCACAAACTTAAACACTAGATAAGGAGTGCCGCCTTTGAACGCTTCTACACTAATGAGTGAGGTGTGCCGCCTTTGAATGCTCTAGGTGTGCCGCCTTTGCAGGTGCAGCTAGCCGCTCCCTGCATGGTACCAGAGTGACGACCTTCATGTGCCACATGATGACAGATGCCACAACAGCTTAACAACCTAGTTCGCACTGCTTTTGACATGCATGACCTGGGCTCTTGCATACCGCCGCCTGGAGTCCGTACCTCACACCCACAACCGATACCACTACTTTGCGCCACTGCTGCTATTTCGGTAGTCACACGCCACATCAAGGTCACTCACCAGGTTGTAAACGAACTTGTGCCCCGGGTCCACCCTGAGCGGCACCAGCCCCAGCCTGTGCGCCAAAAACTCGTCCTGCAGCGCGCTCTGGTTCTCTGTGATGGTCACCAGGTCGATGGCCATGGTGGGCACCTCCGCTATCATGACTCGCCGCAGCGCGTTGGCCACGCTGGTATCCGTGTCGCTCAGGACGAACTTGACGTAGTCGCTTTTCAGCTCAAGAACCTCCAACTTGGGCGCGCGCGTGTTGCTCATGTCCCCACACCGCAGCCAGCGTCACCAAAAGAGAGTATACGCCGGCGTGGCTTGGCTGGGGGCTGTGCTGCCGGCTGCTGCTGCTGTGATGATCCTGCAGCTGCAAGTTTTTAAAAGATGCTGTCGTGAATGGTTGTGTGCTGGATGTTGTCACTTCCGCCAGCTGCTAAGTAAAGCGCCAACGCTAGCACGCAGGAATCGCAATGCTGGCCCCCGTCCTGCGGCAACAGCAGCCTCGCAGCAGTCCACTCCGCGTGCGGTCTCGTGGGCTGCACGTGTGTGTGAAGTTACTCGTCCCCCCCCCAAAGACTCGGGGGAGGAAAAAGTTCATTCACGAGTGCGAGTACGAGTCGGACCCCCGGCTCCCCCCCCCCCTCCACCTCCCATGCATGGCCATGGCCATTTTTTTGTACGTACTGTACTCTTATTAAACTCCGCTTAGGGCGCGGAAAGCCCTTTTACGTACTGTACACAGTGTTATGGTATTGGCGGTGTGCGTAGGCTGGTAATGATGCTAGAAGGATGTGGCTGTGCATAGCACACAAGTGCTGAGCAGCCTGCAGTGCTGAGCAGCCTGCAGTGCTATGACCTGTGTGCTCAGCACACAGAGATGCCCTCACCTAAAGAACAGTGCAGGAACGGTCCCAACGTGGACGTTCCTCTGTTGCTGGATGACAGCAATCACTCCTTCACTGCCCCTGAGGCAGCAGCACTAAGTGAGCCTTGACTACAAGCTGAACCAGCACCACCACCCCACCACCAAGGCCTACACACCCTTGCCTACTAAGGACACTTCCTGGCCTGCTGGCCAGCCCTGAGCAACATGTCCCAGGTGTCCCAGGTGTGTCTCTCCTGGTCTCTTGTCTGTTGCTCTGCTGCTGACCCCGCACTCACAACAACTGCTCTGCAATACACAGCCTCACCCCATAACACGAGCCTGCTTCAGACGCTCTGTCGTTGCACTAGTGCTGACAACTTGAGGCAATTGCTGCCAGTGCGTCCTCCCGGAGGCTGGTGGCAAGGGCCGGTACATATATGCCGCAGAGTGGAGCGCTGCTAATGTACTACTGCATGACATTCGTCGTATCCCTCGTCACACCCCATCGCAAAACCAATAGACACATGCATGCACCACACACACGGGGAGCCACCACCGCCGGACCACAACGAGGGGCGAGCGGAGCGTCCGAGTGGGCAGGCCGGCCCGCCATAGAATATACCGCCGTCTCAGGCTGGAGTCCATACCTCATGCATCACAAGCAGTACAACAGCGTGCCCTGAACTGCAGGGCCGCCGACGCAGCACTCGAGTGCACTCATCACAATTGATACCACGTGCTATGGTGGCGACCCCCCCTCCTCCTCCCAGCAAACATGCATACTGACTCGGAGGTGCGCGCCGTCACAGGCCCGGGGGAGCGCCGCGAAACAGGCCATGAAGGCTCTCGGCGCCTGGCTTCGCGCCACACCAGCCCCGCAACCCAGGCGTGTCGCCCTCGACGCGTACGGCCTCGACGGCGCGCTGGAGCACTGGCAGTGCGCCGCGCGCGCTGCCCCCGCCGGGGGAACGCGCGCGCAGCGCAGGGCCTGGCCGGGGGCGCGCTCTCCATGCATGAGGTAGGGACTCCAGACGGCGGTATGTCCTATGGCGGGCCGGCCTGCCCACTCGGACGCCCCGCTCGCCTCTCGTTGTGGTCCGTTGTGGCTGCTCCGGCGGTGGCTCACAGTGTGTGTGCGGCAAAGTTGCGATGCATGCACGTGCGCAGTGCGCCCGCCCCTTGTGAGTCAGTCACTTCTACACACACACAGTGCACACACAGTGTCACACACACACCACACAGTGCACAACACATGCACCCCTCCCCCACCTCTCCACCTGGGGCCACAGCCTGCGCATGCGTCAAAGAAAGAAAGTGGCAGGAAAATCCGGACACCTTCCAGGGAAAGTTCTTAACAGTACCCCCCAAAAGAGAGTTCAGACCCTGCAACTTACTTCAGCCAGGGTAGCAGCAGGATCGCTGTGTCACACGCGGACGGGATTCACAGCACCAGCACAAGCCGCACGTTAGTTCTACACGGCGTGAGAAAACGCTTCAGCTTTCGGCACCACCAGCCGTCCACCAACGACATCAAAACACGCACACACAGCTTGATGAAGCCCCCGTCTTTTAGCACCAGCGCAGTGGGGGTGGTGCTCACACTAGCTGCTGCTGCCACCTGCGTGAGTTCAACGGATACGAAGCCGCTCCTGGAACTCGACGGCCAGTTTTCAGACACGGACAACCTGGTGTGTGGTCAGGCCATCAGCACAGGGCAGCAGGCTGGCATGTGCGGCATTGTGGGCAGCGGTTACCCCATGCAGAGCGCTGCAGGGTTTTTCGCGGCCGCCAGATTTCAAGACTTTGAGCTCACCGCTCCAGCGGTGAGCAGTGAGCAGAACGTGCCTGGGATACTAGCGGACGTGGTGCTTGAGGTCTCCAGGAGCTCCTCCAGGCCTGATGCTGCCAAAGGCATCTCCGGCACTGCCCAGGTAAGCGCGCACGACGTTGACGCCTGGCCACTTCAAGTCCGATGCGCGCTGCCCCTGAGGTTGTTCAACAACTACTGCAGTAGTATGGAGGCATCATGTACCTGTGGTCGATGAAGTGATGTTGGCTTCTTCGGCCGTGTGCTCAGGATTTTATACTGGTGCATCTGTATGCTGGGTTGCGCTTATCTGCCCCACTTGCACAGCAACACCTGCCCAACCCGTGTTCGTCGATACCAGCCATCGACTCCGCACGGACCTAATCATATGCTGCCTACCCCGCCCCTGTATGCGTCGGCCATGCACCAGGTTGACCTCTTCCTCTGCGTGGATGAGGCGTGCACAGTGGTGGCGGACTTGATGAATGTGCTGCCAGAGAGTGCCACCCAGTCTGCTAGCAGCGACGAAGATGCCGCCGCCGCCGCTGTGCTTGCCATCGGATACCTGCGCCTGCCGCTCAGCAGCGCTGGCCTGCCGACGCGCTACGTCAGCTCTGATACCACGAGCATCAAGTCGCAGCTTCATGGCAATGTATCTCTTCCATCGGGGTCAGGAGACAGCACACCGATGACTGCTACACAGGTGTGTCAAGTTCATGACATGAACCCTACCTAGAGGTTTGTGTGGGCGTGGTTGCAGCAAGCCCTTGGAGCAGTGCTTCAAGTTGCCTTGATAGGACATGACTGCAACCCATCATGCACGGAAGCACAAGGCCTGAGGCTTGTATTGTAATGCACACATATCACCATAGCTGGCGTTGGCAACCCCGGCAGGTGTACTACGATTTCCGAGCCATTATCTGCTGCTGCGCACACTTGCGCATGGTGGCTGGGCCAGGCGTGCTATGCTTGAGAAACTTTGCGCATCTACGCTGAAGCTCTGACAACAGTAGCAGGTCAGACAGGTTTGATGCACCACGCATCCCTGTGCTTGCAAACCTGGTGCGCCTTACCGAGTGGTCGCCACTCCGACATTCAGCACCACAATGTTTCGACAGCACAGCTGTGGCACATGCGAGCTGCACTTGCTACCACGGTTTTCGGGCTGCAAGCTCAGCTTCTGCCTACTGCACTTACTCAACCATGTGAGCTGTTGAACTTGAACTCGTACTCGCCTCACCGATGCTCAGGTGTCCTGGACCACGCCCGACAACGCCCAGTATCTGTATGGCAACCCAGTGCTCATGCAGCTCGGCGCCATGACGCGACTGTTCACCCTGGGCGAGGAACGTGAAAACCTGGACTGGGGCCTGCTGCGCATGGGCAACTACTGGTCGCTGGGGGTGCAAGGCACCTCCGAGCTGGAGTGTGTGACCATCATCAGCTTCAAGCACGCCTTCATGGACAGGCGTGGGTGGGGCAAGTCCGACGACTGCACCCCCACAAGCACGTACATTTTTTCGTCATACATGACGGAGGCGATGCTGGAGTGGCCCTACATCGACGATGGGGACTACAGTGACGCGGGAAACGAGACGGTCACCAACTACATCTTCAATTTGCGCACCGCGGCCTCTGGCACTGACACGTCCTACGCAAAGTACACTGCGCTTCCTCCAGCCGAGGACGCTCCAACGTCTGATCAGTTTGGCGCGTGCATGGTGTGCCCCGACGACATGTTCGCCAACGTCGAAAGCACGGCTGTTGCGGGCCAGCACACCTGCACACCAAAGCTTCACAGGGACTGTGAGGACCCCACCCCCGAGGACAATACCTTGCGGTCGGTCCTCACCTTGGGCGCGGCCGGCGGCGCTGTCATCGCTGCCTGGGATATCACGGAAGCCCTCCAAGGCCCAGACGCGCAGAACCTGCTGTATGGCACGACATACGCGGGCTCGGATGGCGAAGGCGTGCAGTACCGGGCCCTGCAGCCGCTGGTGGCGCTTGCAGTCATGGCGACCAGTTCGGACGGGCTGCCGTGGTGCCAGGACGATGTCACGGATGCCAGCTCGTTCAGCAGGGCGCGGGGTTCGCTCGCGATTTCCAGCTTGGTGGGTCCTGAAGGTGGCCCGCTGCTCCTCGCTGACTGCAAGAACTGGGAGGCCCTGGGGCTTGGCGCTGTGTGGCCGGAGGGGAAGGAGCCGTCTGGGGATGCGGCGAGCGGCGCCGCCATGCGCAATCTCATGACGCCCACGTTGGTGGTCATGGATGGCTCAACGGTGGACCGCGCTGGGTTAATTTATGGGGCCCAGCTGATATCCGGGTACGAAAGCATCGTGTTTGACACGCTGCGGTCGGGCATCGACAACGTTGTCGCGACGGCGGCGGTGCTGCTGAATCAGGGCGTCGCCGCAGAGCTCGCCGTGACCGACGAGCTGCTGACGCCCTACGGCGCGCTCGTCAACATTGTGCTCACGTTCGTGGCCGTGCTGGCGACGTACACAAGCCGCAAGGACCTGGTCAAAGTGCTGGGGAGGGCGGTCCCGCTGCGCGCCGCCCGCGCACTAGCCGCGGTACTGTGCGCCTTCACCATCACGGCGCCCGCCGTGCTGCTGGTGCTGGCCCAGTCAGAGGCCGTCGCCAGCAACGCCGACGGCAGCGAAAGCACCCTGGCCTGGGCGCAGGCGTACGCCCTGGGTGCCGGCCAGTACCGGGTGGTGGGGCTCGTGAGCATGAGCTACACGTCGCCGCCCGACACGGCCGCGATGGTCCTCATGTACGTCAACCTAGTGCTGGCGGTGGTGGGCGCGCTGGTGGTGTTCGTCGCCACGGTGCGCGGGTCCAAGTCCGGCAAGGCGGCGGCGGCAGCGGCGACGGCGACGGCGGCGGCGGCGCAGGAGGGGACTTCTGAGCCAGGCGCACTCGTGAGCGCCGCGGACGGTGCCAGGGTCAAAGAGGTGGATACGCCGACGCGTCGCTTGTCGCGCGCGCCACTTGGCGGCGGGCTGGCAGAGGACCGCGTGTGACCGGCAGGTGGCACCACAAGCGCTGCTGCGGTGCGGCAGGTACATCGCGCTTGGCGACGTATGTGTGTGTGCGTGTGCCAGGCCGGTGGTGCCCATAGTTCGATTTAGCAGCAGGAGTGCCTGCGCGGTCGGTTACCGCGTAACTGCTGCAAAGCACTGCTCTTGCTGCCTGCCTGTAGTTGCTTAGCCAGTGTGCTGCTTAGTACCCCATCTGCGGATTTTGCGAACAAGGGGTATACTCCTAGTAGTACAAGGAATGTGTGCTTTTGTCTTTTTGTCAAGCCCGCTGCAAGCGTGCGCACAACAGGTTTACCAGCCTTAGGGCTGAACATTTCGATCGTTGCGCCATCAACACAGAGTGGCCACATGCAACAATATAATTCAGCCGCTGTGGTTCATTTGATGCGACCTCGAGCTCCTGCTGCTGCAAATTTGGAGCTGCATTCCTGCGCATGTGCGTACTGAAGCATGTGAGCTGCAGCCCGGGTCCTGCGCGCACGCTGTGCTGACCACAGGGCCTGGCAACACTGCAGTGTGTACACTGCTTGCGCAATGCACACACATGTGACGGTGCTGCATGACACCAAGCACGCACCGCACCATATGTGCGCTACTAGTATATGTTCGACCGAGCGCGGGCAGCATGCGCCTAGGCAGCTGCACCTCCGGAAGCCACTTACAGAAAAGGCTATTGCCATTGATGCCTTGGTGTGTGTGTATAAGCTGGGTCCATAAGGCCACGCGCTGCGCCCCACACTGCGTGTGTGTGCACTCAGACGGCGCTGGTATACTACATGTGAGTATTTGTAAAACCAGTGCGCAGCAGAACTGCGAAATCACCATGTGCGGGACGGCGCAGACTAGACATAGACCCCTATGTCCTTTTGAAGTACTTTTCAAAGTGAGTGTTCATCGAAGTGGCGGATGCGGGAGGGTGCCAGGGCATTTGGCTGCCAAGTAGCGCGCGTGCACCTGCCAGCACGCCAGAACGTCCATGCCACGCACCCCACGGCCCCCACGAGCCCGACCCACCCTACCGCCACATTACGCCACCCCCGTCCCCTCCCCCTTCCCACCCCGAGTCCCCTAGAACACCCCCCCCCCTCCCGCTTGGAGAGCAGTTACTTCTTGAAGTGTGCTTCATGTGAGCCGGCACGTGTCTACAGGTGCACTGTGCACATACTCTCGTAATTCAAAATCATGATCGTACTTCTAAACCATAAATGGATGCTCGCAAGACGTGCACGCACCTCAAGTGTCGCATTTGCACAACACACGTCAGCCAAGTACGAGGGAGAGGGGACACGGCTGCCCTTGCATTGCTGAACCGGCAAGCACATGCTGCATCACAAGCATTGCAACACCACATAATGCTCTCATCAACAAGGTCTAGCACCACAAGCATTGCAGCGCCACAGCATGCTCTCATCAACAAGTCCATCTCTTGAGGTGATGTTTAGAGGATGGTGAGCCGGGTGTGCGGCACCACAAACAACGGATTGCGACAGCGTGCGCTGAACTGCGGGGCCGCCGAGGCAGCACTCAAGCACAGTGATCACTAGTAGACCCCCTCCCCCCACCCCCCTCAGCAAGCACAACTGCTGTGTTGCCTTATGTGCCGGAGGCACTTTGCGCTGCTGCCGCGTTGGCGCCGCCCAGCAGCTTGCGCATGCCTGCCTCCATATGCACCAAAACCTACTTACACAGGATGACAGACACACAGAAGACGGAGCCATAGTAACGCGCTTGCGCACACGGTGGGCGAACTCTAAAGTCGAACTACGCTACTTGGTGAGACGGGAAAGCTATGTGAAGATACCGTGTAAACACAAACCGCGCGCCCTGCACCCCAGCCCGCGGCTTTGCGACAGCATGTGCTGGTGCCACACAGGGCGGGCGGCAGCCGCGCTTGTGTGCAGACTAAATGGGTGTCGAGGTGCTGCTCCGCCTGGGCACTGTGCTGCCGCCGCGTGTTGCACGGGACAACGTGCGCCAGAGCGGCTGTGCAGCACAAGTGCCGGACGGAGGAGGTGGCTGCGAGTCCTGAGCAATCGCAGCCGCCGGTCATCCCCCGCTGCACGCAGGATGGTGCAAGCACCGGCGGGCGGCGGGAGAGGCGGTCACGGCGGTTAATGGCGCCAGCGAGCTGAGGTGTGGGTCGAACCGCGCCTGGCAGGGCGCCATGCCAAAGCGAGCGGTGCGCGTGCAGCCGCAGGTGCTGCACAGCACATGACGCGCGCAGCGGCAGGCATGCTAGGGATGGTTGTCATGCATCGGCCGCCGCACCCGTTGCAGTGCCCGGCGGCGTGCATGCCGGCCACTGCCCGGGTTGGAATGGCACAGACACAGCTCCCGCAAAGGCCTGTGCCCGGCGCAGACAGTCCCAGCCGCCACAATGTTGAAGTTGACACTCCAGAGTCGAACTTCAACTTGGGGGGTCTGACCGGGCGCCGCAGCAGTCAATGGCACTAAGTACCAGCAGCGCCTCCACGGCTGTACCGGTCGCCAGGGTGCGCGCGCCACCGCAGTGGCGACAGCAACGGCGTGGCGGCCAGTCACATCAAAGGGGGATGGGAGGAGGGCTTTGTCTCGCAGCTGGATGAAAAAATGCCGACGGAGGAGTAGTGAGGCAGCTTGATGGACATGGATGGCGGCGGCGGGAGGGTGGACACGTAGCTGAGCTGGCACTCGGCGCACAGCTTTGGCGGCAGCCAGCGGCGGCGGACCGCAAACATGAAGATGTCGCACGCGATGCACACCTCAAACACCTCTGCGGCAGCGGCAGGGGCGGGGCACCACAGCGCACGGAACAACATGTTCAAGTATGGATTAGCCACGGCAGCTGCAGCTGAAAACGCGCATAATTGCAGACCTGAACGGCATGCCTTAGCGCGCACGGTGGCAGGCCGTTCCATGTTTTGGCGGTGCGCCTGGCTTCTGCAGCCGTTGTGTTTCAGTGCACGCGAGTGCAAGGACGCGGCGCCACTGCCGCACCCACCATCGCTGGCTGTGACATAAAGGCGAATGTGCAGTGCACCCGCGATTTAGTCGCTTTGATTTAGTGCAGTATGCAGCCTGTTATTGAGCACACGGCTGCCATACTGGTGACATGGAGATCGCTTTTTGATTTGGTGCCGGTCGCGCTTCAGTGTGGCGTGTGAGAGGGTTGACACTGCCCTCACATCACGAGTGCACTGCACCATAAATTACCTCGCCCACAAACATAAGCACGCAGAGCCCACATAGAGTGAGCGCATGCAGTCTGAGGCAGGCGCGCTGTGCACTGCCGGCGGCTGCTCACCCAGCGCCGACGTGCACAAGAAGGCCAGGGCCGCGGTCCACAGCAGCGGGCACAGGTGCAGCTGCCCCCCCAGCAGGCACAGCGCGCTGAAGGTGGCGCCCCACACCTGGACGAACCGCACGGGCGGCGACGGCTCAAACTTGTTCTGCACGCACAAGTTGAAGTTGCAGTTGAAGTTGGCGCGCACGGGCGGCGTGGAGCGGCTCAGCAGTGTGACAGGTACTGCACTGGTTGGCTGTAAGAAGGGCGCAGGGCTGCGACTGCTGAGCAGGCGCACATGTGCCGCATGCCCAGTGACTGTTTGGGCAAGAGCACCACCCTCAATGACATCAGCATCTTAAGGGTGAAGCCTCGTCAGCAGCCGCGTGCCTTTGTCCACACGGCATTTCTCTCCCGCAGGGGTCTTTTGGGACATGCCGCAAGCGGGCCAAATTTACATGTGAGGCATGCAACTTTGTCAGCGTACAAGGCAAGGCTGACACTGTTCACACTACCAGCATTGTCCCCCCCCTCACCACAGACAGCTCCCAGCTGCCTGCCCTGCCCCGCCCCTGATTGCCCCTCCCCCCCTTATCCTTCTGACACTGCTACTGTGAGTGCAGCGGCTCGTGGTCAAGACGCTGCTGCTGCTGCTCCCTGCCTGCTGCTACGCGGCTGCTCCCTAGACCTGACATGTCTTTGTGTTATAAACAGCAGGCGTGGGGGAAGCCCATGTGCGAAAGGATGACTCGCACCAAGCCTGCGGTGCTCCTGCACCAAGACCAAACGGCCACCTCACCAGCCTGCCACAACCACGCACACTGCCAGCCCAATTACCCAAACAAGCCTGCCGGCGGGTCAGGCCTGTTCGATAGCAGCACTTGTTGCTCTTGGTTGTTCTAAGGGCTTTGTACATGTGTGTGCATCTGCTGCCGGGCACGTGCCATCGCCGCGAGCGTGCTGGCATGCATGGCATGGGCTCTTGCGCGCCCACAAGTGCAGACATACTACGTCGTATAATACGTGTACTACCTTAGCATTTGTGAAGTATGTATGGTGGCTGCATGTTCCGAACAGGTTGTCACAAGCATGTGTGTGCTTCTTGCGGCCGGGTACTGACCTCAAAGGCGCCCAGGGCATCCATGATGGGGTGCATGGCAAACAGCACAAACATGCCCTGCGCCGCGGGCATGCACGCAGCGGCCGCCGGAGCAAAAACGCAGAGCTCTGCTGAGCATCCCTCCAAAAATGAGCACAAACCGCACACCGCCACTGCACATGCACACTCTGCGGCGGCAGGCTCCGCAGAGCGGGCGGTGACGGCTGTGACTAGGTGCCGTTGCCGCACGCACATATGATGTGGGTTGGTGCATTGTGTAGTCATAGGCCAAGGTGTACAAGGTGCTTACACTTCAAAGCACCACACTACGTAGTGCAGTGTCTCGTAATACAGTGTACAGCTTTCTACTACGCCCAAAACAGCGGTGTACATGGCGTACACACGCATCCATACGAATATGCTACACTAATGGTAGCGTGCCGCATGTACGTGCACACGCAGTACGCGACGTATGATGAAAAATGTACACACACGTGACCCATCACTGCACACGCACTGTGCCGTGCAACACGCCAGCAGCGCTGCGCCGTGCAACATGCCAGCACGCGCCAGCGGGTGCAACCATGCGCGTGCCGGGGCACACACACCTGCGGGTCCAGCCGCGGCCCCGCCAGCAGGTGCGCCGCAAAGCAGTACAGCATGTAGGCAAACACCCACGGGAAGTCGCTAAAGTACGCCAGCGGCGCGCCGGCGGCAATCAGGATGCACTGTCGCCGGCAGCAGCGCACATGGCAAGGGAGTGCGGCAGCGGCAGACGTGGTGAGCAGCGTGCAGGTGTAAGCACGGAGGGTTTCGCAGGGACGGGGGGCGGGGACGGTCGACGCGCCTTGGCACGCAGCTCACACGGTTGTGGGTTGCAGGCAACGTGGTGGCAGCCTTTGTGTGGCGGTGTGCCGCACTGTTTCATTAATGCCAACAACAAAACAACAGCAACAATTGTACATGTAGGTTTACCCCTCAGGCAGTGTTGACGTTCGCGCAAGCGTGTCATGTGCGCGCAACCACAAGCAACGCGCCGCGCAGCCGCGTTATTGGTGCGCGCCGCGTGCCAGGTACACTGACCTGCACTGGGCAGACCAACCGTGAAGTGCAGCGTGCAACCGCACATGCAGTTCAGGCCAGGTTATGCATGCGGGCGAGAAGTGTGCCTGCTCACCGTCAACAGCGCATGGCAGCGCGCTTCCGCCAGGTTTATGGGCGTCGGGAATGAGAAGAACTGCGGCGGCGCATGCACGTGGGAGCAGGCAGGTGAATTGTGCTCAGCAAAGGGCTCGCTCGAACAGTGAGCGCCAGCTGTGAGGATGACAACTGGATCGGTGATGACAGCTGTGGATGATCACCTGCGCAAGCGCGTGTGTACACATCATGAGCATTGTGCTGGCGTAGGGGCATTAGAAGGCGGCGCAGCCGCAAAAGCTGCTCCGGTGACGCATCTCCGAACCAAAGGCAGTGGGGATTCCAGTAGCATATGGGCATCACCTCACCTTCTTCACGGTGAGCCCTTTGCCCACTTGCCGCCACCACAGTGCCTCGTTTTTTGCCAAAAATATCTGTGGACACGCAAGCGTGTGCACGTTGGCGTGTCATCAACATGCCTCAAGTGGCACATGTTGGCATGCATTCATGAGTGCAGGATGTTTCACATGAGCACTGACATAAAAGACAACCGAAACAAAGGAGCAATGGCAGCTGAGCCCAGGTGGTGGCTAGTGTCAGGCAGACGACAGCACTACTTGGTCACAATAAAATTTTGTGCGAAGGTTGCTTGTGGCATGAGATGCACCCGCTTTTTGATCACGATCTCCTGCATGTACCTGCACAAGCGGTGTGACGTAAGGAGGGGGCAGCAGCAGTGGTGTCAGTCGTGATGACGCGCAGGGACGCAGCCATGGTGCTCCAAAGCTTTGCGGCGGCGCCACGCTGGCGCAATTATGACACGCTTGTGAACCACCCCTGGCCGCCCACGCGGAGCATGTTTGCCAAGCAGCAAGCAGCATGGCCATCCGCCAAGGGCCGCGCACCCCTTGGCGGAAAGGCAACTTGCACTGGAAATTCGGAATGCGGTGCGGAAGGGGTAGCTCACGCCACATATGCACAGGCCTGCCGCCCGACGCAGCAGCGGTGACGGAAGCACGGCATGGATTTCCGCCACGGCACTGGCGGCGTGCTGGTGGCATGGCGCGCACCGCATGTATTTGTCCCTTTCGACCAGCGTTTTGATGACAGATTGCGCAGCATCAAAAACGTGAAGATCCAACGCTGGCTCCGGCCCCGTAGCTGCCTCCAGGGCCTTGGACACCGCCAGCTCCGTGGCCTGCAGCGCAACAGATTAGGGAGCGCACCAGTGGCAGCAGGCAATTGGTACGCTGCCCATGGGGGTGCGCTGCTTTTCCAAGCGTCAAGGTGCGGCCCAAATTTTCTTCACACATGTGCGCGCGAACTGCAACAAGGAGGAGGGCAAAAGGGAGGAGCACCTGTCTATCCTCGTCTCCCAGGTTGACCTCCATGGGTGCGTCCGCGACGATATACTCCTGCAGTAGCCGTCGCACCTCTGCGGCGTACCCTGAGCCAGCTGCTGCGCTGTCGCCACCAGCACTGGCCCTCGTCTTCAGCCTCTGCACATCCACGCAAAATAGCACGTTTTGCTCGCACAGTTTTTCTCGGGACCAGGCCACCAGAGAGGCAACGTCGAAGGGTGGCTCATGGGACTTTGTCAGGATCTCCTCAAACGTTGGTGCTATCCCCACCACCACCACTGCCTGCGCCAGCACCTCATGCAGCTCGCGGCTGCCCGCCCGGGACCCAGTCAGCGAGGGCCTGTCCGTATTATTGGAGGAGGTGCTTTTTGACTGGCAGCACCCGGCCCTGGTGCGCATTTCCGACAGGGACAGCAGGGAGCCTGCCGCCAACAGAAGACTAGCGCCAGGGCTGTGCGCTGCCGCCACCCGCCGCTGCTGCTAGCAGCTTGCGCTGCCGCAACCAACTGCAACGGCACATATGCGGCTCTTCAACAATTGAGCCGAAACGTGCAGGCGCAACCAGGCGCAGGCGTAACTGCAGGCGCAACAAGCACTGGACCCTGCCTACTGTACAGGTGTACTGCGTCCTAAGCGGAGTTTAAAAAGAGTACTGCGGCATAACCGTAGCCATGTGACATATCAGTGCATATGGACACTCACTCTAAGAGGGATAAACTCTAGGTCTGCTCACCGGTAGGGGCCGTCACCCTGGGCGGACCCGTGCAAAAGCATACATCCATAAACATTACTTGTATACTTGTACCTTGCGGCAGTGCTGACAAAAGTAGTCGCTCATGCCACGAGCAGTGCAGTGGCCAACCGTGTTGAGCACACAAAGCAGGGACGCGGCACTAGCAGCAGCCAAGTAGCATAAATTTTGTCAGCGGGTTTCTAGAAGGCTGGGTTGGCGTAGGTGGCGCAGCAGCAGCACACCACCATCCCTCACTGGCGCAGCACACAACTCCGGCCCAGCCTGCAGGAGGCGCAGCAGCAGCACACCACCATGCCTCACACTGCCACAGCACAACACAACTTCAAGTACATCTATGGAGAGACCTGGCGTGCGCGGCTAAAACAGGTCAACACAACCAGCAGCGCCTGCAGCGCAACCTTGGCGCAGAAACTATGGCCGTGCCTGGTGCACCCTGCTGCCAGCCGCCCCACAATCCGCCGCATGCAAAGCCCAAAGCGCCGCTGCACACGCGCCGCCCCGGCCGCATGGGCAGCACACTGTTACAAAGTGCCACAGCGGCAGGCGTCGCGCTAGCGGCGTGTGGCTATGGCACCCGCCAGGTGGCGCTGCTGCCGCCAGTGGCGGGCTGCCACAGCCTGTGTGGCATGCCTAGTTTGCATTGGCAAACGTTTCGTCCAGCGTGGCCTGGCCGTTTGCGTTCCTGGGGTCGGCCAGCCTGAAGATGCGCAGGTCATCGGCCGCCTGCGTGCGGGCACAGTGTGAGCGCGGGTGGTTGAGGTGAGTGTTGAGTGCGCAGTGCACTATGGCGTGGCCACGCACAGGCACGCCGCGTGCGTGCCATGTGCACCTGGCGGCACGCGTTGTGGTGCAACAGCAGCAACTTTTTATGATTACGCCCCTGACTCGCCAGTGCAGCATGTCGCCGCAAGTCAGCAGGAGCGCGCACGTGCGTGCCATCACAGCAGTGACAAGTATTACGCATGAGGCCTGACTCTGACATGCGCCTGTGCTGGGCACCAGCATGGCATTGGCGCCCCCATATTGGCTACACTGAGTCACGCACTGGTACAGATGGCAGTACCGCACGCGGTTTCCAGTGCGCACTAAGGACTTAAGCAGCACTTGTGGTTTGCCGCTGCCCACGTGTAGATGCGCGTCTACACGAGTGCACTTTCACTGCACACGCAATTCGCCACTGCTGGCACGCGCTGCTAAGGTGGTCAAAGCCAGTGCAACGACACGTCTTATTCAATGTGCCCTAATTCCGCAAGGCTCTGCTGCGGCTGGCATCATGCTGCTGGTGATCACAGCGGCAGACTTTATGCCTTTCAAACACAGTTGGTGCATGACACCGGCATCACCCTTTTGGTACACATCAAATCTAAACCGGCTGCGGCATGGACCTACACCGCTTCTGAAGACACTTCACGTCACAACAGAGCTAGCATGCAGAACACCCATGATGAAGCTGGCCACATGTATTTACTGCAGCCCACTGCTATGATTGTATTCAAGTGCTGGTATTACCGTACTGCGGCGCCTGCACGCCAGACTCACCGTCAGGCCGCGCAGGTCCTGCGGCGTGATGAAGATGAACTGGCGCCCCTTGTTGCGCTCCTCGCGCGCGTGCGCCACCAGCTCCCGCATAGCCTTCTGGCGGCTGAAGGCGTCCATGAACACGTCAAACTCGTCCATCACGCGAAAGGGGCTCTCGTGGCACGAGCCCAGCGCCAACAGCAGGGCCAGCGTGGCGTACGAGCGCTCGCCGCCGCTCATGTTCCTGCGCAGCGCGTGCGGCAACAGTGCTCAGCAGCAGACGCAGCAAGGGGGCCGAGGTGCTCAGCAGGGGGATGGGCCACGTTTTTGCTGTGGTGTGCTGTGACAGGGCCTGCTGTTGGGGCTTGTCAGCAAGGGTTGGGGGCAGTGCCTGGTGCTTCGGCTTGTGAAGCAAAGGCAGCGGCGTCTGAGGTTACAATGTGGCTGCTAAGGAATTAGCATGATGGCAGGCCTACCGCGATCGGACCAGGGAAGCTTGACGTGTAAATGCGGTGACTGGTACATGTTCACATCTGAGGCATTTACAGCAGGCTGCACTCCACATTCGCGTGCCATCTGCGACTAAAGATGTGGATAGCAGAAAAATGGTACCAGTACAGCATACTTTTGATTACCAAGGGCTGAAAAATGAACAGGAAAAGCATATGATTTTGGTCAATTCCTAAAAGACCATCACTACACCAAAGAAGCGGAGATCAGGTGGCGACATGAGCCACAGTGACTGGCGCCGCCGCTCTCACCTGACATTGCTGCTCTGCGACGACTGGTCCATCTCGTTCTGAGTGATGTTCAGCGACAGCGTCTTCTCCTCAGCGCTGAACTGCACCTTCCCCGTGCTCCCCTTCTTCCGCAGGTACATCTCAAAGCGCCGCGTGGTCTCCCTCTGTATGTACCTGCGTGCGGCGGCGCACATGGGCGTCATGGGCTGGTGAGTGGGGCGCACCTGCCGCCACAGGGCCGCACAGACACGGGCGCCACAGCCCAGCTGCAAGGTGGATGGCTGTGCACGGCCGGATTGTGTGCACCAGCACAGTGGCAGCAACAAGCGGCAGCAGCAGGCAGTGTGGCACCCAGCGCTGCCGCCACTCACACCTGCAACGCGCAGCGTGATGCACAAGCCCACCGCGCACCGCCCCCGGTCCTCCCCCCACGGCACTCACCTGCGGAACTGCTTCCACTTGTGCAGGCGCTGCCTGACCTGGTCCTCGAGCGCATCGCAGTTGCTGACCGCCGCCTTGATGCCGCCCTCCTTCTCCCGGTACTCGTCCGTCGCGGCCGCAAGCTGCGCCATGGCCTCGTCCTTGCCGATCCTGAGCGAGCTGCGCCGCGCGAGCTCCGCCTCAATCTTGGCCTGCAGGTGCCTGATGGCGTCCTCGACCTGCGCACGCGTGCGGTCCACGCGCACTGGCCGCCCGTCCCACTCCGGGTTCGCCTGGCGCATGAGCGCGCCGACCGCGTCCAGCGTCTGCGCGGCCTCCGCCGACAGGCGCTCCGCGTCCGCGCGCGCCTTCTCGAGCGCCGCCTCGCCCTTGGCCACCTCCTCTTCCGTGCGCACCACCTGCGCATCCGCCGCTTCCTTCTTTCGGGTCACGTCCTCCGCCTCTGCCGACAGCCGGTCCAGCGCCGCGGTCACGTCCGCGACGCGCCGCTTCGCAGCGTTCAACGCCTCGCTGAGCGGCTGCGCGCGCGCGCGCGCCTCGCCGCGCTCGGCCTGCAGCGCCACGATCTCCGCCTCTGCCTCCTGCATGGCCTGCTCGATGGCGAGGCGCTCCGCCTCGAGGTCCGCCATGTCGGATGCGGTCGCAGCGCCCTCCTGCGCCGTCTGCAGGTCGTCGGCGGCGCGCCCGACTGCCTCACGCCGGCGCGCGCACGTGCTGCGGCGGCCCTCCAGCGCGTTCATGCGCGCCCACGCCTCCTTGAGATGCGCGTCCGCCTCGCGGTACTGCGCGTGCAGGTCGTTGTGCGTGCGCCTGCGCAGCAGCAGGCGGGGGGGAAGCAGCAAGGCAGGGGTGATGGTTTGGGTATAGGGCAGAAGAGGGGGTGCGTGGACAGGGTGGATATGCCAACGGAGGAGCTGGAGTGTGAGCAGCTGCTGGCGGCGGCACAAAGGTAAGGGCCGTTATTGATTGCGCGCAAGCCACTGTGTCGTGTCATGTTGCTGGCGCCACCAACACGCCACCACAGGCTGTGCTGCTCTCCACGCTCGTACACACTTCATGTGCCGGCCACTACCACTTGGCGCTCACCAACCCTGCAGCCGCGCTGAGCTGGGCAGCAGGCGCAGGAGCAGGTAAGAGCGCGCCCCCTGCAGTGAGGCACAACAGCATCGGCGCACAGCAATGCCATGCGCCAGCAAACATGCCCTCTCACTTGGCCTGCTGCGCCTCCGCCTCCGCCTCGCGCACACGCTGCTCCTGCAGCGCCAGGTCGGCCGCGCTGTCTGCCGACAGCAGCGGGTGCGACCTGGCGCCCATGTTGGAGGTGACCGCCTGGTTGCCGTTGACGATTTTCAGCTGCGCCACGAGCTTCCCGCCGCCCCTGCCGCCCCCGCCCCGCGGCGGCTGATTGTAGTACATGTTTGACACGCCGTTCGGCATGGACTGGCGCCCGATGGGGCCCACCAGCAGCGCCTCCGCCGCCGCGTGGTCGGCCACCACAATGGCGGCTTCGATGCGCGACATGTCCACCAGCGCGTTGTACACGTCCGTGCGCTCAATGCTCAGCACCTCGCTCATCTGCAGCAGGCCCGGGAACTTGGGCGTGTTGTGGCGCGTGGAGCTGGGGGAGATCACCTGGACGGACGGCTGCGACTGCCGCGCGTTGCGGAACGCTGCCGCGATGAGAGGCATTAGCACGTTCTTGTCGGCCTGCGACGTCACCACAAAGGCGAACAGGTTCTGCCTGAGGTGCTCCTGCACACACAGCATGTACTCCATGAACTCCTGCGGGCGCGGGCAGGGGGGAGGGGGGGGGGGGGGGAGGGGGGGGGGGGGGGGGGGGGGGGGGGGAGGGGGCTATAAGCAATCTGGCATGCATGCAGCGCTGATTGCCCACTGTGAACTCTGCATACATGTCACATAATATGTGTGTGTCTGTGCGTGTGGCAATGGCATGCACTTGTATGCACAAACCCACGTCGCCACGCAATTCAAGGCTTGAATCAGGAACCTGCCACGTGCAAGCTATGGTTGCACATTGCAGCTGCTCAGATGTGAACATGCTTGGCTGCACCATGATTCTCCTGTCAAAACCTGGCATGGTAGCATACAGTGCATACCATATGAGGTACCAGGTACCACTTTTGACCCCCCGCCATGTCACTGCTCGCTTGCATGACTTTATGCATGCACGTGCGCCGCACAAGCACGTCACACATCACGCACAGCATAACCAGTCAGGGGTATGCTGCTCACCGGCTTCATCTTAACGTACAGCCCCACAGGCCCAATGGGCTTCTCACGGAACCGCGCCTGGTTGGTCTGTATGGACCTCTCGAGGTGCAGGAAACTTTGGCCAAACTTGGCGAGCGGGTCGCTGTGCCCCTGCAGCTGCTGCAGCCGCGTCCGCTCCTGCTGCAGTGTGCTGTCGCAGCCCTGTGGGAGAGGAGGCGGGAAATACAGCATAAATGTTATCGATACTTGCATTTGTCACATTTAATAAAGAAATTTGAGTCAGTGCAACAAGGCAGCAGGACTCGTGTAATGTACGGGTGAAAATCATAGACAGGCAGGCGCAGTGCGGAAAGGAGCCCATGCGGGCCACGGTGTAGGTTTGCAAGCCGATGTGTGGCATGCACATGCCGCGCAGAGTACTATCGGTGACGAAAAGTGGCTGAGCGCCAGAGTGTTGTGCGTCTGCAGCACTAAAAGAGCGCACAGGCAAGCCACCACGACCGCCACACTGTTGGCCGTGGAGCACCACGCCTCGCAGGTTGCACTTTATGGCGCTGTGCGTAGAACACCTAAATCACCAGCTTAGACATGACCTCGCCAGCAGGAGTGCACCAGCGCTGCCGCAACACACCGCAGCACCGCCAAACACGCCCCATGCTCCAGTACCCCTCCCCCTTTGCCTCACCGTCATGGCGGCTTGCGCGTCTCTGCCCGCGGACATGGTCTCGTCGCGCCGCGCCTTGAGCTGGTCCATGGCCATGCGCTGCTGCGCCAGGTCCGCATCGATGCCGCTGAGCTCTTGCTCCAGGCCCTGCACCTCCTGCAGCAGCCGCCGCAGCTCCGCGCCCTGTGCGCTGCGCAGGTTGCGCGCCACCAACTCCTCGATCTGCCTGCTCGCCAGGCGGCGGGAATAGCAGGCGCGGGCCGTGGGTGCTCAGCCAATGCTGGCGCGCTGCTGGCAAGTGTGGCGCAGCGCGCGCGCACCTCGTGCTGCGGAGCATGGCATCAATGCAAAGCCAGATGGGCGCGGCAGACAAGAGGTGCCTTGACCAGCAGTTGCGTGCTGCGTCTGACACAACATGCACAGCGAGTCTGAGCACGGCCATTGCGACCATTTTCTGTTGCACTCGAGCTGCACTGCCTGGGGTTGTGGCATGTGACATGCGCCGTGTCACACATGTCTGTCACAACGTGACAGCCCACCAGTACCAACCGATGGTGACAAGCGGGCCAGCACAACGTGCCTGCGATGTCTGTGCATTCTGCCTCATGCTCAAAGCGCATCACAACACACGCTGCCGGCACCACGACCCCCCGGGCCAACAAGCGCACACACTTGCGCTGTTGCTGAGGCACCCGGTCAAAACAGTGCGGACACCGAAACACACACTACCGCAGCACCACCAACACCACTCACCGCTGCACGCCCGCCCTCTCCCGCCTGCGGTCCTGCAGCGCGCGCTGCGCCGTCTCCAGCTTCCCCTCCGCCTGGGACACGGGCACCAGCGCCACGCGCGCCGCATCGCGCGCGCGGTTCGCCTCCTGAGCAACCTCTTCCGCCTCGACCCCCTTCTCTTCTGTCTGGTCCTCGATGCGCTTGCTCTCGGCGCCGAGGACGCCGGTCATCGCGTGCGCCCTCTCCAGCTTCTGGCGCCTCTTGGCCATGTACTGCGTCACGCGTGCGACCTTATCGGCCGCCACCGTGGCCTCGACCGCGCGCGCGTCCGCGTCGCACCACAGCAGCTTGGTCTTGAGCTCGTCCAGGCGCGCGTACAGGTGGTCGATCGCCTCAAACTCGCGCACGACCTTCTGCGCCGCCTGCACGTTGCTCAGCAGCCGCGGCAGCTGCGTGCGCGCTACCTCGCACTGCGCGCTGTAGCCGTTGATCTGCCCGCGCACGTCCTCAATCGTGTCCTGGATTTTTTGCTGCACGTGATGGAGTTGGTGCGTGGTGCGCGGTGGCAATGTGAGGCAATGCGACAGGGTGGCCGGCAGCAGCCCGTGTGCCCAGCAGCAACAGCTGCAGTGGCTGGCTGGCCAGGCGCGCAAGCCTGCTGCACCTGATATGCGCATTCTGGAACAGCAGCAGTGGCAATGGGAGCTAGTCAGGCGAGCATGCCTGCTGCACTTGGTGTTTGCTCTGAAAAGGGCGGCCGTGGCACTGGCGGCGCAGCTATGAGCGCACATGTTACTCTGTGGCGCCTGGCGGAAAACATGCACACCCAGACGGCAAGCCTTCGTCTGGCAGCAATTAAGTGATGCCACAGCAGCGAGGGCGTCAAGTGACCACCTGTGACCACATACTAGCCGCTGCATGCCAGCACCCCAGCTGGTGCGGGCCAGGTGACTCACCAAATCTGACGCAGGGGAAGCGACGGCACAAGAGGCGGGAGCGCGGCGCACACAGGCACAACATCGAAAAATGAGGGGTCTAAACAGACATGAGGGGTACACGCACATGGCCGATGGGACATGCGCACACCTTCACCAAGTATGGCCATGCGCTTGCCACTGGCCTATGCCACCAGCTTCATGCGGTTTTCATGTCGCGAAGCAGGTACACAAGTACGAAGGATGTGCAGGACAGCACACACGCCCATATTCGCTGGCCGAGCTCCAAAGCGCTCTCAGTGCAGCCTACGACTACTATTCCGTTTGGCAACGTGCCAACCCACTGCTAGCCGCTTGCGGGCGCTCACCTCTGTAACGTCCCCAGCGCCAGTGGCAACACCAGTCGGACGGCACCCATGTAAAATGCAGCGTCGGCAGCAGCACAACAGCACACACATGGGTGAGCGCAGGAGAAGCACACTTGGATGCGGCAATTTGGGCTCGCCAGCAGAGGGTGAGCATCGCAAGCGCCACTGCCAGCATGCACCGCCATGCGACATTGTGCTACCAAGCAGGTTATGCAGACTTACGTGGCTTTCAGGAAGAATGCGTATTTTTCTTTGTCGGTGCCCTTGAGGAACTTCTTGCTGTTCTCCTGGTCCAGCACCACACACGGGTTCTCCACTGTGAAACACGCGCGCGCAACACACCAAGGCACACAGGTAAGAGCACCAAAGCAGCAAGGCGGCGGGCCTGTGATGGCATGCACAGTATCGCAATACTTGCCAAGTACAAGAAATGCCCAGCGAGCTGCCCCTGCTGCTGCCGCCTTTGGTGGTCTGCAAGCTCAGCAGTGCTGCTGCACATGCCTGCATGCCATGCCGCATGCCTGCAATACAGGAGGCACCGGGCGTACCTGAGATGTTGAGCGCGTCCAGCATTCTGTCCAGCTGCAAACGCAGCACCAAAAACACACAGCGGCATTGAAAGCAACATCAAATGGTATGAGCGACCAGCGCGGCACCAGCGACGCGCACACAGCGTACGTTAGCAGCACAATTTGCCGTCCACCAATGGCCACACCATTACAAGTTGTTTACAACCAAGCTGCAATGTGCAACAGGGCCCGGACACTTGCGGCCGCACGTACTTCAACGTTGGAGAAGCGGGTTGCAGCCTGCTGCTGAGAGAGCCGTGTAACCCCACCTCTTTGCGCGCCTCCTTGTCCCTGCAGACGACCTTGGAGTCCTTGGACTCGTCCGCAACGAGCATCATCGTGTTGGTGGCACCGTGCTTGATGACGCGCCTCACCGTGATGGATGGACCATACACGTCAAATCGGTAGCCATCCTGGGTGTTCAGCACCTTCACCTGCTCAGCGGCACAATCAACACCACGGTGTGCCAGCAGGCAATAGGTAGGAGGCACAAAACAAAGGTTGGCACGCGTGCATCGTGTGGCCGCGTGTGCCAGCAGCAGCGCCCGACTGTGCCAGCTTGTACTGCCAGGAACGGCACACATTCACTCACTGCCTGAGGCAGCCATTAGGCATGCTGTTTGGTGTGGAGTGTACGGGTGGCGGGTGTTTCAACTTCAAGCGTCGATCACCCGTGCTCTAACTTGTGCGTCACGTGTTTGCTGAGCACTGGGGCTTGCAGCCAGCGAGGCGTCAATTTGCTGGGGCTGCCGCTGCACACAGAGCTGCGCAACTGGTCGCGGATCACCCACCGACAGCTCCGCATCTCCCTTCCACCCGTCGCGGATCAGGTCTTCCAGCTTTTTGGCGCGGTGGGTGGACGACGCTCGGGCGCCCAGGCAGATCTGCATCGCCGCCAGGATTGCCGATTCTGCAGCAGCAACGGCGTTGGCAGCAGCAGCAGCGGTGGCGTTGTGCCAGTGGCAGTATGGATAAGTGACGAAGATGTATGTGGCACTTGGTGACAGGTGCAGTGCTGACCGGTGGGGCGGGCGGTGCACCCACGGCTTCCGCTGTTGAAAGCTCCGTTCGCTGTAAACCGCAAGTTGGTGAGCTGCAAAACGGCCGGCCCCGACACGCTGCGCCAGCACCAACAAGCCCAGGCAATGGCGGATTCACGGGTTCAGGAAGCGACACACAGCCTGGGAGCACCCGTTCGCGGTTCCAAGGCACCAGCTGAGAAGTGCTGCCTGGTACACGGACTCACTTCCGGCACCATTGGGGCCGTTGATGAAGTTGATATTGCGGCACAGGTCCACGCCCCAGAACCTGTGGCACATGAAGTTCTGCACGTGGCAGCGCAAGCATAGACAGCACCAGAAACAGCAGCGGCAGCAGCCGTCAGCCCCCACACGCACGCCAACAAGCAGCGGCATCATTTCATGAAACCAGCATTTTCAAAAAACGTCCAAGCAGCGAACACCAACCCTCCCACCTTGATCTCAATCCTGAGTATGATCCCGCTGTCGCTCCGGCGGGGTGGAGCCCCCTCCCCCGCATCGTCGTCAGACACGTCGTCATCACTATCATTGCTGTCATCGCACTCCATCTCCCCGGTGCCAGCAGCACCACCGCCATCGGACCTCATCCGTTTGGGTTGTGGCTCCGCTGCCGACCCCCCTTCATCCTCATCACCGGCCCTCGCCGCTCCTAGCACCAAGCCTCTCGCCATTGCCGCTGGGAATGCGGGGGGATCCTTGGTGTGGCCGCACCAACCCCTTGCGCCCTGGACTGTCGCTGCCCCTGGCTGCAGCCTGGCTCAAGCTTTTGCAATTGGTTTCTCAACCTCGCGAGCTCGTGTTTTGGCGCGAACACATGCGCGAGCGCACGCGCACCGCCCTGGCCTGCTGAGCACAGGCGCAGCGTACGTTGAAGTTGCACATGAGGTTGAACATCCTCGAGGGGCGCCGGCGGGGAGGCACTGCATGCCTAGGCACAGAGCACTTGCGGTGAGGTAGGGACTCCACGGTGTGTCGCTGCCTCCGCTCCTGCCTTTCGAGGGTGACGTGCGGAACTGCTCTGCCTACTGATGATTGAATCGGTTCACCGATGCACACACACACACAGCTGTAGTAATAGGGAAGACGCAGTGGCTGGGGCGGAAGCAGCAAGGCAACTCGTTTGACTGCACAGTAGGGCCCACCGTTATACAACCAGCCTAGGCACAGACCACAGATGCAGACAGTAACAGTTTGGAGGCCATCGCCACACAGCCACAGCCGCAGAGTCACACACAACACATCTGTAAATGATGTCGGTTTTGGGAAGCCCTCTGGAGTGTGTGGCCTGCCAGTGGAGTGAGCGGCGGCGGAAAGTACGGATAGCCTGTGGACACCGCAGTGCTGTTGGTACAGCGACCGACTGAGCGAGACACAAAAGCTGGTCCTAGAACACAGAGTCCAGCCTGCTGAGCAGGGTGCTGTTCAGCCCCAGTGCTTGAATGCCGCGTATGTGGTGTCGCAGTGCAGCAGCAGCAACAATCCCTAATGATGCTGCATCCGCACGGCCGCGGGGAGTGCTGCAAGGGGTGCGCACATCAGTTTGCGGTGGGCAGCTGCTGTCAGCCCTAAGGCTTGGCTCTCAGGTGTATCGTTTTCCGCAGCATCGCTGCCCAGCAAAGGTCGCTACCCTACGCCTGTGCGGCGGCCTGCGCGCACTGCTGCGAGGCGTCCGCACACCAGCTTGTGGTGGCCTTTCCAGTGAGCAGTGTGGCACTCGTGACTGCAGTAGCGTGTGAAACCGTACTTTGCGCACGTGCACAGCTTGGCAGTGCTGGCACCCGCCGCAGCCACCTCCTTGACCAGAACCGTCCAGCACCAGGCGCACCAAGTCGGCTTTGTGCAGTTGCCCTCCCCACACGGCAGTGTGCCGGTGGAAACTGCCAGCTCCAGCAGTGTATTGTCCTGTTTGTGCATGGGGCAGGTTGTACAGCAGAGTTCAGTCACAGCAGCACTGGCGCCGGCAGCAGCGGTGCCAACGACAATGGCAGTGGCGTAGTGGCGGAGCAGTGATGGCGGCACTGGCAGCACAGGAGCATGAGCTAGGGAGTCCAGACTGCGGTATATCCTACGGCGGGCCGGCATGTCACTGCCAATGTCACTGCTAACCGAACCAGCAGCGGTATCCGCACAGCCGAGGTGTACCTGCACGTGGCATGCTGTTCTTCACGGCGAACGCTTCAACATGCTCAGCGCATCAAGTCGGATCACATGTCAGGGCAATCCCCATGGGCTGATCATCGTCTGCACGCAACACGTGGTTGGGCTCGCGAACGGCTTATGCAGGCACATGAAAACATACGGACAAGTACCGTAGAGCAATCACATCCACAGCTCATACTCGAACGCTGCCTCGTCAAAAGTTCAACACATGTCACGCGCATGACACAGGAGCCCGTAACAAACCACCCACCTGCGAGCCAACCTGCAGTTCGGTGAATGGCATATGCCCCGCCAGCATCTCAGACAGCTTGTCCCCCCAGCCCTCCCTCGCCAGGTCCGCAGCCGCACTCAGTGCCTCCGGCGACAGCACCGCCCTGTCCCCAATGGCACCGCCGCTGAGCACGTTTGACACCTGCTTCAGAGCCGTAAATGCGTCAATGAGAGAGCTGCAGTGTCGCGCGAGCACGAGCTCCACTTTGTGCGTGCAAGCGCACGCGGGGCCAGCAAAGCACCCCGCCGCCGCACACCCCAGCCCCCTTAGCCTCTCCAGCAAGAGCTTGCTGAAACGGGCCAGCAGGCGCACAGCCCCATGCGTATCACCGGATGTCTCCGCCTCCTGCGCCATTGCCAGAAATACCTTTACCAGCTGCGCCAGCGCCGTCAGCGCCACGCCATGGCTGGGCGCCAGCTCATGCCGTGCGGCCGCCAGCACAGTCTCCAGCCGCGCCTGGAGACCGCACAGCGTCTGCCGCGACGCGGAGCCGATGTTGTCGACGTCCACAGACGTCACAGCAAACCACAGCTCCTGGCTGCGCTAGCTTGTCCAGCCTGCCAGCTGCGGCAAGCTCCACAGGCGTCGCCCCACCCGCACGCCTCATGTCCAGAGTGCATGTGTTGCAGACGTACTGGTGTCTGATGCCAGGAGTGACCTCGGGGTTGAGCGCCGCCCGCACATCCGGTGGAGGGGCGGCGGCGCCGTCGCACCCGGCGCGCGGGCATAGCACCGCCAGCAGAGGGTCGGGTGCGGTACAGCGCGTGCACATGCACGCCCAACCACCCCTGTCGAAGGCCACCCCGAGCAGTAACTGCTTCAGGTCCACCCCAGAGTGTTGCCGACAATGTCGACGGTCACGAGCTCGCCGGCACGCACGCGACGCAGCGCCACCAGCGTCATGCAGCCGGGCGGGATTGAGGGTGTCGGCAGGGCGTTGGGGGTGCACGCGTGCCCGACGAAGCCAAGACGTGTCGGTGCGCCGCTTCCACAGTGCCCGGCAGCGTGGCGCGACGCAGCTCCGCAGTGTGGATGCCGACGGCTATGGTCATGTGCACCACGGCCTCGGCGCTGGGCGCGAGGGCAGCGAGGTCGGGGCACTCTGCACGCAACTGGCGCGCGCGCCGCAGCAGCGCATCGCCCTTGCGCGTCATTTCGTGCTCAAAGTAGCGCGTGTGCATGGTGTCGGCGACCAGAGAGTCAAGGGCCTGGCGGGTGGGGGTGCCGAGGGGCACCCGGAAGGCTTGCAGGAGCGAGCGGCGCGGTGGGTCGCCTTCGTCTGGGTCATCGGTGATGCCAAGATGGAGAAGAGGCGCCTCCCGCATGATCACCTGCAAGCGCGGAACCAGTGTTCACCTCTTAGTCTTCCTGCGTTGTTATTGCAGCTGTGGCGCAGAGAAGCCTGACGCTGCAACATTTGTGGTACGCATGGTGTGGGTTTGTGGCTGTGGCAGCGCTGCACAAGCTTCCACTACAAACACAAAAAGGAAGGTCTGTGATAGGTTCGACGCATTCATGAAGCGGGCATTGGCAAGGCGGCATCATTGACGGAACATCTGCAGAAGCTGACACAACATTGTGCTACCAATGCATGCAGGGCGGGCACGTAATGAGCGACCGAGTGTTGGCAGAGGTAAGAAAGAGGCAGATTTGCCTCTGCTGCCAGCACAGGCGCACGCCCGCTGGGCATTCACCGGATTTTCTGTCTGCATTGCTAACATAACTCAGGCTGTGCCAGTGGTGGCAAAACAAGATTCTAGGCAGCTGATAGCCACCAACTCCCGCTGACTGGGTGCATTGAGGCTCTGCTAAATCTCATGAAACGCTCAATCCCAAAAACCATGTGCCACACGTCATGCTTTCGGCAAAAAGCTTGGTGAGGTGCACTTACCTCCCCAACCTCAAAGTCACGGGTGGCCAGCAGCATCTTGTAATGCTGCGTGGGAGGCTTCTTCCCCTCCCGCAGCCACTCCCCCGGTTCCCACCACTTGTCCAGGTGGTGCCACCCCACACGCACGCCATCCACCTCCAGATATTTGAGGTGTTCGTTGGAACTGTTGTCGGCTGGGGGCGTGGGCGCAGGTGGCTGTGGCTGTGGCTGTGGAGTGGCACGCTGTGGCTGTGGCTGTGGCGCCACAGCCCCGTCCCGCACAGCCACAGCCCCGTCCTGGGCATTCTTCCGTCTCGCCTTGTTGCGTGGCATGTCACGGCCCCCAAGCGCGCTCGAACGCTGCTGCGTGCACGGCTGCGGCTTCCTGCTTACTGCTGCTGTGCGGAGAGACAGCAGCCTGCACTTGGCAAGGCGAGGTGCACCGCCTCGCACGCAATGCTCACTGCAGCAGAAAACGCTGCAAGAGAGCGCCCGCACCACCGCAGCCTGGGAAACACACCCGTGCTCGAGGGAGCCCTTGTTGGCTGTTCAGCACAGGTCGCTGCCCGGTTTTTGCTGCCGGCTTTGCCCCCTGCACTTGGCCTTGCCAGACGATAGCAGCGCGGCAGGAGCGGTGGGCTGGCTGTGCCGGTGTGGCGTGTGTGGGGGCTAGTGCCACTGACCGATGATGAGTTTCGCTCCTCCTCCGCCTGTCGTCCCTTCCTACTGTAGCAGGGGAGCGCGCGGGGGATGCACTTGAAGTAGGGGTCAAGAGGCATGTGCACTTGAAGTACATGCGTTGAACAGTTGAAGGTTGTGTATTAGTCATGGAGACATGGGGGCATGTGGGCACCGGGTACAAACTACGGGTATCTAGTCGGGCGGGTAGGGTGCGCTCAGCAGCGAGGCGTGCTTGTACGCGT
>JAULBY010104634.1:0-27476 GCA_032358315.1 Ophiocytium majus
CACTCCCCAGCCGCCCTCGTCCCCCCACCGCCGGCGCACGCCGCCGCCGCCGCCGTCCAAGGCGCCCTCTAGCCCCCGCCAGCCCCGGAGGTACCCCTGCGCCGCGAGCCGCATGCCCTCCCGGAAGGCCCCCCCGGGTGCATCTTCACCGCCGCCGCCGTTGTCGCCTTCGTCGCGCCCGTGGTACGGCGCCAGGAGGCGCTCCTGCGGCCGTGACTTGCCGCCCCGCCTCTCCGAGTACTGATCGTCACGCAGGTTGGGGGTGGGGGGTGGGTGGGGGCGGGGGGGGGGGTTAGCGGAGGCTGTCCGCGCGGCGTGCAGCGGGCGGGCTGAGTCATGCGCGTGCGGCCGCCAGTGCAGCTGTTGCATGCAAAATGCGTCGCAAGTTGTACTTTGTGGTGGGAGTTGAAACAGCACCGCCACGCACACACCGCATCGGTCGCACTATTGACGCCATGCCACGGGGAGGCATGCTCTCAGAACCGCTTGCAAGGCGCCAGCGACGGCCGCTTCCCAGCGCTCTGCTGTGCTCACAACGGCCATGCTGTGATGCGCCCAGGGACACGTACACATGGATGCGCAGCACGCCTACTAGCATGGTTTTTCCACCTTGAAAGTTTGCCAAACCACAAAAAGTAACCTCCAGCACTGTGCTCACAGCAGTTACTGCGGCGGTTACACTCACAGTTACGCAGCAGTTACGGCGGCGGCTACACTCACAGTTACGCGGCAGTTACAGCGGCGGTGACACCAACAGTTACGCGGCGGTTACGGCGGCGGTCACACTCACACGTACGCGGCAGTTACGGCGGCGGCTACACTCACAGTTACGCGGCAGTTACGTATGGCGGCCGCGTATGGCTCCGCCGCGGCGACGCGCGCGCGGTAGCGCGCGGCGTGCGCGGGCGACGCCAGTATTGCGCGCTCCAGCACGCAGCTGACCGCCGGCAGGTCCAGCGGCAGCTCGCGCAGGCAGCCCGCGGGGCACGCGGGGGGTTCGGGCGCGCGCAGCCCGATGACCCCCCCCTGCTGCCAGTGCAGCACGTACGTCACCAGGCACGCCTCGCATGCCGTGTGCCCGCAGTGCAGGGTGACGGGGCGGCAGAGGACGTCCAGGCAGACTGCAGCGGGGGCGCACAGAAATGGTTTGTTTTGCGGTGCTCAGCGCTTGCGGTGTCAGGGGGGGTGTTGTGGCACGGGGGCGGGGGGCGTCATGGAAGGGGGTTGGCGCGTGTCTGCTGGTGCGTGCGGTTGAGGCGTGCCGGATGGTGTAAGGGGAGAGGTTTACACAGGTGTAACTAGCAGCAGGCGGGTGGCAATGTGGCCAGCGCCTGGTCAGCGCTGGCTGCTTGTGATGGCGTATGTGAGCGTGAAGAACTAGAGCACACCAAATTTTTCACCACTTTTTTGCCATACCAAACTAGCACAATGAGAGCACGTGCCCGAGTGCGTATGTCCGCACAACCCTATAAGGCGTGCCATGGTGCTTGCGCCGCCACGCTACTATGGGGAACAGGGTTTCGGACTGTTTTTTCAAATCGTCTTGGACACGAGCGTGAACGCGATGTCCGTCTTCGACCACTAGCAGCGCCCGACGCGAGCAGAGATGAGGTGATCACCAATAAACAAAGCTGCGCGGCAGGTTTTGACCAATCAGGCGAGAAGACAATATGTCGCAACTCCAAAGGGTGCTGGCGTGAGGGTCAGCAGGGGGAAGCAAGCATTTTCCGGCGTGCAGCATTAATCTCGTGCTGCCGTGCGTGTTGAGCGTGGCGCTGTTGCAGGCAGCAGCCCTACCCACCCTACCTACAGGTTAACAATGAGAGTTCGTCACGCGGCGCCGCCGTGCAGGTGCTCCTGCCATCTTCGTGGTCAAAACGTGCCGCAGGCCCTTCACAAGGGCGAATGCGCAGCTGCTGCTGCTTTTCGGGCCCCTTCATCTGTATAGAACCAGACGTGAACAGTGTGACTAACAGCAATTACTCAGCACGCACGCCACACCACGGCACACGCGCGTGCTGTACGTGTGGTACATGAGTAGCGCTTTCCAGCACACCCGCTCGCCCCCGCTCTGGTGGCGTGTGGCGCGTGTAATCAGTTAACCAGCAACCACAGTCGGAAACTCTGCTCCCCATAGTAGTTGGCAGACGAGGCTGCCGGAGCGCGGCATGGTGGGGGCTGGGGCACAAAGACACACGCCCGGGAGGGCTTCGAAACCGTCCGTCACTTGACTCGCAAGGCAGTCTTGGGGAAAGACGGAAACCAGTGTCTCACCTGGGCACTCCAATTCGTCAGCAGGGATATTCAGCACTCCCTGCCGTGACCTACACCTCCGCTGAGCGCTGGCTTGTCGCTGTGCCGCAGCATCTGCAAAGGCGCTCCATGACCCGGGCCCCGCCGGTGCTCCCACCTGCTGCCCAGCAGCAGCACCTGGTCGCTCGCCGGGCTCCCCCGCAGCATCTGTCCATGCCTCCCGCTCCCTCGGCGCTCCGTTGGCAAATGGCTGCGGACCTGCGCGAGCTTGTGGCTTGGCAAGCGGCCCCTGTTGGGGTGCCCCCTCCAGCATGCGCCTGATCCTGGTGGGTGACAGCGTGCCTCGCATGTGGCCAATGACAGCTGAGGTCTGGGACAGGAAGAACGGCTGCCTGTGCCCCTGGTCGCTGGCATCAGCTGGCATGGTGGATGCCGGCAGCCGCCGCCACGCTGCTGCCGCCAAGTGTGTGTCCAGGCAAAACCGCTCGGTGCAGCTTGCCACGAGCTGTGTCGGCTGTAGGTGTACACACCAACCTGCTGCCTCTGTGGTATCCGAGGAAGCGCAAGGGGTGACCAGGTGGCTATGAACACATCTAGCGAAGCTCAGCCAGTGGGCGGTGCCCAGTGGGTAAGTGGCTCGGCGTGTGACACGTGTGGGAAGTGTCAACACCCGTTACCAGAACTCGCCCAGTTCTGGCTCCAGAAAGGCAACTGTTTTGGGCAGGTTATGAGACCAAAATGCAGCACACTCACTCGTGCCAAGATCTGCAGCAGCCATGAGGGCCGCGATCATCGCAGCAGGCATGGCCGCGCTAGTGCAGGCCGCCCACGGCTTCGCGTTCACGGGAGCACGGGTCATGCCCCGCGTGGTCGCCGCTGGCGCCACCCAGCTGACCATGAGGAAAGGGGACAAGAAGGACGCGCCCAAAAGGGAGGGAGGACACACCAAAACTAAGGTGAGCCCGGCGTGCGAGAGCGATGTCACCGCTGCTTCGCGGCCTCGCAAGCCAGTGCTGCAGTTCTCTGCTCGCATGGTGACTGCTTCTGCGAGGCAGCAGCGCATTGGTACGGCAGGGCAACCAAACATGCACCTTGCGGCTCGTGTCCGCACACGGGGTACGTGGCGGCAAGTGCGTGTTGAGTCAAGTTGAGGCAGCAGTGCATGCTGGCGGCGGCGGCGACGTGTTGCGGTATGCGCACAAGTGAGTGCTGTGCGCTGCTTGCGCGTGCGCCTCGCGCGGTGCTGCTCTGCGTGCCTTGTACGCACCAGTCGCAGTGCAGGAGCGGCTGCTGCAACCACACATGCAAGTGCCCGAGTGCAGATTCGCGGTGTTGGCATTAGCTCCACAATTGCCACATGTGGTTGGACAGTAGGGTCTGTAAAAATTGCTCACTTGTTTGAGACTACAGTAGCAAGCAGCCAACAGGGTTTGTGCCTGCTTGTTGAGCACTCCGGTTCAGCCACCTTGAAGCACCTCGGTACCAGGTAGGTAATGTTTGCCTGGTGTGTGACTTGCAGTAAATGTACACTCATAAGAGCTGCATGTGTTTCAATGCACAGTATACACTTTTCCGGTGTGACTAACGGTAAACGTACATTCACAAGTGCGCTACATATGTTGTGATGCAGTGTCTGCGATACCTGGGTGTGGTTGGTGTGTACCATCACCACACAGTGGGCGCGCAGCTTTACTGGGCGCTTGTGTGCGCACCGCATGTTGTGCTTTCTGGTGTATGGTGGCGCGGCAAAACACCCGTTTGTACAGAGTATGTGAGGTAGCCCTTTACTTGTTGTAGGAACTTGGTAAATGTGAGGCACCCTCAGTGTTGGCGGGCTGCATGGCTCTGCCCTTCGCGCACAATGATCCTGAGCAAAGGTACAAAAAATAAATTTAACCTTGGTCTGGCGTCCAGTGCAGCCAGCTCTTGACTAACACAACGCGGGGTGCGACACTACCCTGCTAAAGTTTTCGAGCGCACGTCTCAAGTTTCGACGTGCGCCGCACTGGATTCAGGACTGACAAACACTGCTCCCCGGCCCCGGTCTTGGCAGCTGCATGAGTGCATTAACCCTGAAAGTGTCAACTCACACAGCAAAGTGGTACCCACGCAGCTAGCACCATCCCGCATGTGTGGGGCCATGCAACTGGAAACACGCCCCATGCTCAACACAAATATACCAACAACGGTACACTTTCAAATAGTAAAGATCATGTCAATGTAATGTGCACACAAACATCATGCGGCAGGTTTTGTGCCACGTGGTCAGCACCATCACGCACGCGCAATGGCAACACACCACTTACAAGTTATGCGCACAAACAAATACTCTCATGGGCTTTGGACGGCCATTGTGCCCCGGCCACCACAGGTGTCTGGGCATGTAGCCGCCATGTACACAGGTTTCTTTCACAGGCACCGGTGGCGCGCTCACCGCCACCACACACCATATCCGCAGCGCGGCCGCACCAACACCATTTACCCCAAACATACTGGTATACATGGTACTTCAGGAGTTGGAAGTACTTTTTTGCTGCTGCAGTACACCTCGAGAAGTACTTGAAATACTTACAGTACTTGGTTTTCTGCAGTGTACACTTGAATCATGCACATGAAGTGGCAAGGCAGACTGGCGCCACATGTCCAGCACCACCCGCGCGCACTATCAACGTGCGCACCAAAAAACTCATGCGTCCCCGCACTCCCCCCCCCCCCCCCCCCCGCCTCAGGGCTTCCGCATCAACCCCGTGGCAGAGGTGATGTCTGCGGGCACGATTGTGATAAACACCAAGACGGGCCAGGTGCTGCAGGACGCGCCCAAGGAGGTGCCCAACCAGGCCAAGCCCGGCTCCGTCAAGGCGGACAACATGGAGCTGTACTGCAAGGCGGGGCCCGACGGTGAGAGTGTGGGTAGAACTTCAAGTACTTGAAGTACAATGAACTTCAAACTGGAAGTGAAGGCATGTTGACGTGGTGAGCCGCCCGCTGTGTTGTGTGTGACGTGGTGAGCCGCCCGCTGTGTTGTGTGGGCAAACAGTGGAAAAGGGTGCTGTGGAAAAGGGTTAGAGGCGTATGGAACTTCAAGTACTTGAAGTAGTACTTGAAGTGAAGGGCATCGTGAGCAGCCCTTTGCTTGTGTGGGGAAGCCGTGGAAAAGGGCACTGTGGAAAAGGGTTGCCCATCGACCATGGTGGTTTCGAAGTAGTTGTTGCCAGTACAGACAACAATAAATACGCACGAGCGGTGCGGAGGATTTGATGAGACGACATGCAGAACAGGAGTCTGCATGCTGCTGACCGCCTGGAGACTATGGTAACAGTGCACGTGAGTTCCACACTTACGACCAGGGTTGCTGCCCTGTGGTTGTCAGCTGAGCTTCTAACCTGATGTTACGGTGCTATGCATCGTTGGCCCCAAAACGAGCGGTTGAATTCCGGCCTTCTCAGCTGGGCTTTTAGCCTATCTGTACAGCGCTATACTCTGCTTAAAGCGTCTGCGAGGAGGTGTTCACTTACAAGCAACTAGACACACGCAGGCGTCACTTAATACAAACATCAAAGGACGTTGAACCAAAGTGCTTATTTCGGTCTCTGAATTTCTCCCTCTGAAAGCCAAACCAAGCTCGCCATTTGTGATTTTGTTGCGTATTTCGCCATGTCACATCACAAATACTTCACGTATAGTATAAACCAGCTGGCCAGCACTGGGACACACAGCGCACTTGGTGCTGCGGATGAACTGGTTTCGGCATTGCTAGATTTGTGGCGCAAAGCTCTGAAAGTGTAGCACGGCATGCTTGTACAGTACTGTACTGGCCAGGCGGGGGGCTCATCTGTCACATACCTCAACTTGAGAAAAGTAGTATATTCCAAGTTAAGCACGTCCGGTGAGGTGCGCATGCGGCGGCTGCAGCAGCTGCTCCTGCATTGAAACCTCCCTACCGCTGGTGCTGCAGCGCAGGGAAGTGATATGCATCCAAGCATTGCTGTCGTGTGACTCTGTTTTTAAATATGCTATGCGCCAGGTGAGTTTTTTTGGGTTTGTTGAAGTTTGGTTGCTGAAGTTGTGTTTGAGGACAACAGCAGTGACAATGGCAACGGCAGCGCATCAACATCTCCGCTGCTCATTTTTCACTGTAACTCCAATTTTGCAGCTATGCATGTAACAATTTAAATTCTACTTCTGCTATGAAGTAGATGTTCTCATACATGTACTTCAAGTGCGGTGTGCGCACATGAAGCGAAGGCGTGTTGCTCAGCGTGCCATCCGCCTGACGCACGGTGCAATGCGTGCGCGATCGCACTCGCAGGCAACAGCCTGGGCGACTGCCCCTTCACGCAGTATGTCAACATGGTGATCCGCTTCAAGGGACTGCCGGTGGACCTCAAGCCCTGCGCGCCTGACGCCAAGCCGCAGTGGCTCGTCGACGAGCACGAGGGGAAGGTGAGGGGCACTCTTGAACTTGAAGTTGTAGTTGTTGAAGTTTTACAAGGTTAGTCCAGTGTAGGGCGACGCCTTGTAGCGGGGCTGCCGGTGGACCTCAAGCCCTGCACCCCCGACGCCAAGCCGCAGTGGCCTGTTGACGAGCACGAGGGGAAGGTGAGCAGCACAGATTTTTCCTGCAGTTGAAGTTGTAATTTAAGTTGCTTATGTTAGAGATATGGGGCGGTACGCGCCCGACGCCAGGGCCGCAGTGACTCGTCGATGAGCACAAGTGCAAGTTGGGGGGCACACGGAGCTGAAATTTTTGCATCAGTCCAGTTGACACGGAGCGATGTATGCGCTGGCACAAGCCGTAGTTTGAACTACTACGGCAGTAGACCATAGAGATTTGAGGGTGCGGCTGGGCAGAGCACTACGAGCAGGTATGGTCTGTCCAGCAGCGGAATGTGCTTGTACGCATACAACTTGAAGTTGAGCTGTGCACTGCACGCGGTTGGCGCCTGTGCACAGCCCGCGCGCCTATGGGCAACTATGACCTTGCACCTGTGTCAGTGCCTGCTACCACTTCAGTACTACTGTAGTACAAGTGCCTAGTACTACTGTACTACATGATCAGTATTTGGGTTGTGTAAAGGACACGGTGACCCCTTCCATGACCCACAACCCTCCCTCCCCCCCCGCCCCCTCCCCCCGCAACGCAGATGCCCCTGCTGGTGCACCTGTACACGTGCTCGGCGCCTGTGCGCAGCCTGCCCTATGGGTAACTATGACCTTGCAGCTGTGCTGGCGCCTACTACAGCAGTGTTTGGTCACTTTAAAGGACACTGTGTCCCATTTTATGGCCTATTTCTGAGGTACAAACCGTTCGTTCCCCCCCCGCAATGCAGATGCCCTGCCTGGTGCACGACGGCGAGGCGTACACGGAGTCTGGCGAGATTGTCCGCTACCTGGAGTACTTCTTCCCTGAGCCGACGCTGTCCCCTGCCAGCGCCAAAGAGGCTATGGAGGCCGCTACTGCTGCCACCTCTGGCCTTTTTGGGGTGCTTGCGCGCTGCATCAAGAACCTGGACTTGGCGCAGGTGTGTGCGTTTCTCACGGCCACCGTGTGCTGTGCTGTAAATCTGAATGTGTGCATGATGTACACATACTTCAGAAGTGCCTTCAAGTAGTTTATGTGTACTTCAGAAGTAGTACAACATGTCAGGTATGCGTATGCTTCAAGAAGGGCTTCGAAGAATTAATCACACAGTAGCATATGGTGAGTTCCGCTGGTATAGTTGAAGTACACATCTACATATATGGTGTGTAGATTTGTGTACTTATTATGTACTTCTGAAGTAGTACTTCTGAAGTAGTACTAGACTGGTCTTTTGTGAAGTACTTCCGAAGCCCCATACCAGTACCTAATCCAAGTAGTACTGTTATGCCAAGTACCGTGGCCGTGAAACGGTACTCTCAGTCTTGTGTAAGTTGGGTGTTGCCGACTAGCAGTTGCCAGCTCGATCACACACTGCTGCTGCCACCCTAGTTGCGGGCGTTGAGCTGGTGGAGCGGCAGCGCCATCCGGGCCATGTTCGTCTGCTCCCCTGTCTGGTCTTGTACCGCGTGCGCCAGGTCGCGGCAGCACTTCCAAACGCTTTCAGATGATGCACGCACGCTGGGTGCGTACATGCTATATGTGGGCCGCGCTCCCTAGCACAGTCAAGGAGACTTTGCAGGCGCATGCGTTGCGCGCGCGTGGCGTGGGGGGCCAACAGGTAGAGCCTCACCCACTGCCTACGCATGTACTGAAGTGTACTACCGGCACTGTGGTTTACAATATGTGTATACCTCGAGTATGTACTGTATACACGCAATGTGCCAACATGGATACTACTGTAGTATGCTTCAGAAGTACATGATATACTTCCCTACTGAAGTACTTGTGCGTCACGGCGTGTGTTTTGGCGTGTCACCATGCAGGACTATCGGTACTGTGGTGTACTTCGAAGTACTTCACAAGTACATTGTATTTATACAGTATACTTCGAAGTACTTGAAGTACACGTTACCGTTATGTGCCAACGCAGACACTGCTGTGGTATACTTCAGACGCAGATGATATGCTTCCTTACTGAAGCATGTACCATCACTGTATGTGTGCCCGTGCAGGACGCGGAGATGATCAAGGCCATCACGTCTGAGCTCAAGAGCGTCGACGCGCTGCTCGCCAAGTCTGGCGGCCCCTTCCTGTGCGGAAAGGAGCTGACCCTCGCGGACTGCTCCTTTGCGCCCAAACTCTACCACGCCAAGACCGCCCTCGCACAGGTAATCAATACACCCACACACACGCACACTCATAGAGAGTTGCCCTGTCGCTTGGCAGCCGCTTGCCGGGTGCGTGCGGACACCACACATGCCCCGCCATGTGACGCGACAACTGCTGACGGGCGGCGCCTGCCGCTATTCCGTGGCACCGCTGCAAGTGAAAGCCTGTTGGCAGTGCACTTCCAAACGTCCTTCACCCACAATGGTATAGTGACCGCCGCGTGTCACGTGAGGGCTGCTTTGTTTTTGAACAAATGAGTAATGTCACCCCATGGGCTTTGCCACCTTGCCCCAGCCACTGCAGCAGCAACCTCCCTTCCACAGCTTTCACCCGTGGTCTCTGCTGCACGGTGGTGCAATGTGCCTTCTTTTTGTCCGCGCCGCAGTTCAAGAACACCATCATCCCGCCCGACCTGGAGGCCCTGCAAAAGTACATGGACACGGTGTTCTCCCACCCCGCCTTTGTGGCGTCGAGCTACCCTCCAGACGTGATCGTCTGGGGCTGGAACAACGGTGCGTGAACCCTGCGTGCGCGTGTGGCCCTTGCTTGCACGATCGTTACTGCCGTTGCTCTTGGCATGCGCGGGCCTCTATGCACGCGGTACACTGTGGGACGTGCGTGCAAGCTGGCTGCTGCGGCAGGCTTGCTTGCGGCGTGGTTGACCCAGGAAGCAGCCGCTCGTGTTCGCATGATGTTTGCGTGCGACCCACCGCTGGCGCTGCAAGTAGCTGAACCATGTGCCACACCTCACATGCCCCCCCCCCCTCTTCGGCTTCTGCTCTGTCTCCTGCACTTGCAGCGCGCGGCACCGCCGCCAAATAACTGCCGGTCCAGCCTCGGGCGAACACGGCGTCAGCACCCCATGTGCTGGTGGCCGCTCCCGCGCTGTGTGCTGTGCCAACTTTGCAGCGGCAGCAGCACATGTGCCGCTACCCTATTTGGCCTAGCCTGCGGCGCAGCAGCGCAGTTCACAATTCACACGTTACGTTGTTTGTAGAGCGTCCAGGCGGTGTCTCTTGCTCGAGCTTGCCTCCCTGCCCTGTGCCCCCTTGTGTGTGCTGGTACTATGTGTTACACACAACTGCGCACTGCTTGAATTAGAAATTGCACACAGACACAGTACACGTACGCGCGCTTTGCACCACTCTGCAGCAAGAGACGTATCTGGGGGGGGTTGGGAGCGGTGTTCACGTGCTGCTCACACACACGGGGAGCGGTGTTCACGTGCTGCTCACGCGTGTGCTTCTCCGATTCTCTCGCACACCATCTTCAACTTGCAGTTCGACAAAACTTGAAGTTGTGACCAGTCTTGCAGAATACAACAGACACCGACAACACAACCAGCAGCAGCCCGCTGCGCCTGTCCAGCGACAGCAACCCCATCGTCAGGCACCCTGAAAAACCCCTGCTGCGCTGAACGCCAACCCGGCGCTTAGGGCTAAGAATCAGCGGCGGACCAGCACCATGTCGCAGTTGCAAGCAGGAACAAACGTGTTGTTCGCCTGCATCCCAGACGCGGGCCACCTGATACCTGCCGTGTGCGTGGCAGCCGCTGTGCGGGAGAGGGGCGCAGCGGTGGCGTTCGCGAGCCTGGAGGCAGGCAAGCAGAGGGTGGAGGCGGCTGGCCTGGCCTTCGTCGACCTGGGGCCTGCCCCCGCTGACGAGAGCAACCCCTTCAAAAGGCCGGACACACCGCTCGGCGACCTCTTCACAAGGGCCAGCGCCCAGGCTGTCGACTTCGCAAGTGAGTGGGCAGTGGGTGAACACACACACACAGCATGGCACATGTGGTGTGTGTGTGGACTGGCAGCGCTGTGCGGGGGGTGTGCTGGCGACGGTGTAATTTTTGTCAGGCCGCCATGGCATCGTCGGCGTGTGATGTGGCTAATGAATGCTTGAAGTACTTGTATGCTGCAGTATGCTACAGTGTACTTCCGAAGTATGTAAATATAATATGCAACATGTTTTATTTATGACAGCTATGTGCCTGCGCCCTCCGCCATGCTGACGAGTAAACACGTGCAACCTAGTATATAAGAGGAACGGGGTTTTGTTACCGAGGATCGTTGCCCTGCTCCACCAACACAGCGTCCCATTACGGTCACGGACGGTGCTTTGTACAGTGGCATGACTCTCCTCCATCACACTTGTGGAGGGGCTGTCGCACGCAGTATGCGCCTGCATGGGTCCTGCCACCGGCGGCAGCATGCTACCAGTGCTGCAGTGCTTGGGGCGGCTGTACACTTAGCACTGTCACACTTGCCATGGCCGTGTTTTAAAGGCATGGACTCTAGAAGCCAATGCCCCTACTGGACAAAGATCAATCATATTGCCTGAAACTTCGGAGTTGAAAACGCGCGCGTTTGTGTGAGGTGCACTTGGCGCATGCTCGCCTGCAGCCCAACAGAGCAGGACTGCTACATCAAAATGGAACTGCGGTGACAACACATACTGCCGCTGATGTTGCAGTGTACCCTCTGAAGATTCTTTAACGCGGCCGCCGCCCGTTATGTGCCAAGTTCACCCCTATGTTGCACCAGGTACGTAGGGTCTGCTCTACTTGTACGAAAACTCATCTAGGAGCGATAAACTCTAGGTCTCCTCACCGGTAGGGGCCGTCACCCTGGGCGGACCTGTGCAGAGGGGTGAACAAAGCAAAGATAGCGCCTAATACGAAGCAGCTGATCTCGCACCTACCGAAGCGCGGATTCCATCATAGAGATGTGGTGCATTCAAGTGGGGGCTGCAGCTCTTATATAATGGCTGCAAGTGACATGCGTTTAGCTGCATGAAACACTTGTGCAGGTGGCAGTGTCGCAGCCACTTCCGCCCTGCCCTGGCTGTTGCTCTGACCTGCTGCTGCTGCCGCTGCTGCTGCTGCTGCTGCTGCCGCTGCTGCCGATGCTGCTGCCACCACTACTGCTGCTGTTGCTGCTCCTGCGCCTGCTGCTGCTGCCGCTGTCGCTGCTGTGGCCGTTGCTGCTGCTGCCCGCGTGCTGCACACCCACCTGCTTCAGGGCAGGAGCAGGGAATGTACCCGGGTCTGTTGAGGCACCTGGAGGCCACCCCCGCATACAGCTGCATTGTCACTGATCACTCGACATGGGTGAGCTGTGCCTACATCTGGCAGTAATTGAAAATAGCCAACACACATATGTGCCTAAGCAGTACACTGCTAGTATGTTGTACTTCAAGAAGTATATACTTCAAGTACTTCGAAGTACATGTGCATGTACTACGTAGCATACCACCAGCGCTCTTGCAGTAGATGGCCGTTGGTGGCACATCAGTGCGGGAAGCCATTGCCCGAAGCCGTGTAACGGTTATTTTCGGTGTTGGCTGTCGTGTGCGAGAAATGCTGGCGGACCCACATAGTAACCTATAGCGCACTGGTTTAAAACACATAAACCACATATACTGACCAGGTATACATGAATTTTTTCCATGTGCAGTGTGCGCGCGCGCACTATGGCATGACCTCCCGGGCACACCCCGCACGGCGTCATGCAGTCGCCATTGCCTGCAGTCATTGACGTGCCACGATGTGATAATCCACGCTGCCCACACAGACCCCACACACAGACTAGCAACTGTGTGGGGATTTTTTAGGTTTCATGTGGTTGAGGTTTTGGTTTTTATTAGTGTTCGATTTCATTTCTTGTCTCAAGTTTGTGTGGGCAGTCTGTGCGGGCGGTTCGGAGTATACGATGTGACACGCGCGCTTCACCATCAGCAGCGCAAGTACGCGCCTTTCCATCACAAAGCTCCAAGATTGTGACCAGTGCTGTGCCTGCGTGCGGACGCGCTCGTCAGGCCTCTGCCATGTGCCGTGCTGCTAGCAAAATCATACAGCCAAAAAATACCAGCAGCGCGCACATGAATCCAGCCTTGCTACCAGTATTACTAAGTACTTCAAGTATGCTACTGTGGTACTTGCATGAGTGTAGTGGCAGCAGCCTAGAATTTTCGCCAAACTCAGATGCTGCCGGGCTGCCAGGCCAAAGCCCGTGGATCCATGCACCTGGCCTAACGTGAATAGCCTGTGCCCCGCGCGCGTCAGTACCTTCGTGGGCTGCATGGTACAACCTGCCTTATGTGCGCTACTCTAAATATAGTACTGTAGTTTTATTTATTTGCACTTGTGGGCGTGCAAGAGCCCATGTCATGTGAGCCAGCACGGCCACTGGGTGCCAAGGCAAACGCATGGCAGAGTATGTGTACGAACAAAGAAAGGGCTAGCGGGTGCCAGCAGGCTACCTAGGACTCGACCTGCCAGGGCAGGTCACCCGCCAGGGTGCCAAGACAAAAAAAATGAACTAATATACTTCTGTGGTAGTACAGCAGTTGTCCAGAATTTTCTTACATGCAGGTGTTGTATACTACGAAGCAGGTGCTGTTATATATATAAGTGGTTGGCATAAAGAGTGCATGTCCTCATCTGTGCCTGGGCCGTGTCCGCCGCAGGCCGCGGACGCTGGCGGTCCTCTGCCAGGGCTCACTGGCTTTGCCATCTACATGTGCACTACTGCTGGTGTACCTCAGCAGTACCTGAAGTACGACTAGTACTACTAGTATACTTGAAGTACATGGGCAGCCACCGTTCATAGCAGACCCAACCTCTCCAGGTGTCTTCCCCACACAACACCCTGCGGCTCTTGCACGCCCACGAGTGCAAATAAATAAAACCACTAGTACAGTGATACAGAATGCTACACAGTACCTTCAGACATACCTCTGAATACTGTAAGTAAGAAGTAGTAGTAAGTGGTACCGGTACCACTACTAGTTTTTACCTAAATGAGCGTGGGCCTGTGTCCGTTGCAGGCCGCGTATGACGCGGCGGAGGCGCTGCGCACGCCGCTGGCGGTTCTCCTACAAGGCGCACCAGTGGGACTACACGCTCTGCATACTTTGTCAATATACTGTAGTACTAGTAGTAGGTAATACTTGAAGTATTACTGTACTTGTGTTACAGTGTACTTGCAAAAGCACTTGAACTATCCTTCCAAGTATTTCAGATACCAGTAGTGAGTGGCATTTACCTCCCTTTTATTGTGCTTTGCCCAGGCCACGTACGGCGTGGCGGAGGCGCTGCGCACGCCGCTGGCGGCCCTCTTCCAGGGCCCACTGGACCTCACCCTCTGCATGCTCCGCCGAATAATGTGTACTGCTTTTAGTGCATGTTCTATAGCATACTTGAAATTTCTTGATATTTAGAAACTGCTATCAAGTGGTGTTTAATTGCATACCTGTGCTTGTGTCCGCTGCAGGCCGCCTACGACGCGGCGGAGGCGCTGCGCCTGCCGCTGGCGGCCCTCTTCCAGGGCCCACTGGGCTTGACCCTCTGCACACCTTGTCGATATACTTCCGAAGTATGAAATAATACTAGTGCACTTGTATTACTGTATACTTGCAAAAATACTTGAATTATGCTTCTGAAGATACGAGTAGTAAGTGGCATTTACGTACATGTGCGTGCGCCTTGCCCGCTGCAGGCCGCCTACGACGCGGCGGAGGCGCTGCGCCTGCCGCTGGCGGTCCTCTTCCAGGGCCCGCTGGGCTATGCCCTGTACATGTGCGGCCGACATACGCACAACGCGCCTGCCCACGTGCCCGTGGAGATCCTCACACAGGTAAGATGCTTGTTCCTTTACTTGCCAGCATGGGAAAATCATCGGAACCCCAGAACCGTACCAGCCACGTGCGTCTTGGCAGTTTTGCTGAGTTTTTCCTAGATTGCAGGTTGGCCCGCCAGCTACTGCTACCTCCATTGCAATCCATTAGACGGCAAGTTCAGAAGCGCGTGTTCGACAGCACAGCCGGCCGTGTTAGGCCAGAGTGCTTATGTGCAACTTTGATATGCCGGCCTTGGTTGTCCTGAGGCATGCCGACGCTCCCATACCTTGCTGTCTAATGGATTGCAATGGAGGTAATAGTAGGAGTACTGCTGTGCTACCGAGGCAAGTGGTGTGCCGGTGGGTGCCACTTGCACTGGCGCGACTACCCCAATGCCGCGAGGCAGGTTTGCTGCAACTATCAGCCAGTCTCCTGCGCAGGCAAAGAGTACTACCGCTACTGTGACTTTATCTTTGATTTGTTGGCCGCGTCGTTTGTGTATTTTGACACCAGCGTTTTGTGCTTGAGAGACACTCTACAAACCGTGTTGTTCGCGGATGATGCGTGAATGCCTTACTTTTTCTTCGCAACTACAACCTTTGTGCGCGACGACGCAGCATTAGTGGGGGATTGATTATTAAAATCTTGGACGCGCCGCTGCTTCGAATGAAGTGTAGAGCATGGGTTGTTCATGTTGTGATAGGCTCAGCGTTGAGGGTAGGGTTACTAATGGCGGTATCGATATTACCCAGCAAACAGGGCCATATTTATATACTGTACCTCATGCTACTGTAGTACGTCATACTTCTAGTAAGTACACTACTGTCCTCGTGCTACTGTAGTACTTCATACTTCTAGTAAGTACACTACTGCACTACTGTATGTACTTCGAAGTACATGTGAAGTACATGCACTTCGCTTATTACACCATGGCTTCCCCTAGCGTACAAGTGGCTTGCTTTTTTTTCAAATACCCACTTCTTTTTTTGTAAACACAAGCTGCGTAGATGCAGTGCCACTGGTGTCCTTTGCTGCATGTGGCCGTTACACTATGTCACACGTGGAGGTGGCTCAAACCCCTGTTCATCAAATACCATATACTACGTAGTAGATGATTGTTGATTTCTGTGCCGTGCGTGTAGTACACCTGCATTGTACCACTGGTTGCCGCCCGATGTTTCTCGCTGGTTTCACCTGACCTTGGGCCTACTTTCCTCTGTAAATTGACTGTAATTCTTTGTTCTCAGTGCCAATTTATCACTTTATGGTGCCTGACCACCAGCTGTGTTTCTCCATGCACTGCTCATTTTCTTTGGTCATGGTCATGAGCGTATTTACTATTCGTTACCATGTACACTACCAACTAACCCACTGGAGGTTGCAACCAAAGAACCCTGTTTCTTGTTATTTGTCACAAGTGCATAAATTCATCATATATACCCCCACCGGTATACATAAACAAACATTTATGGTACCCCTAAAGGTTCAGCCCCGGGTAAATACTTCAGGGCATGAAGTAATAAAGTGTATTTTCATGCCAGCCGCCCCCCCACTCCTCACCCTGCCGCGCACCCACAGGTGCTGCCGGCGCGCATGACCCTGTGGCAGCGCTGGGCCGTGAACCCCGCGCTCAAGCGACGAGCTGCTGAGCAGGTGTCAGCCGCATATGCTGCTCAGCGCATGGCGTCGCGGCAGCGCCTGGGCCTGCCGCCGCCGCCCGCCGCCGCCGCCCCCATGTACGTGCCCGCGAGGGTGCCCCGCACCCTGCACCTGGTCAGCGGAGACATGGCGCTGGTGAGTCAGCACCTGTAGGAAAAAAAACTGTTTTAACTATGTGTACCACGAAGTACACACTACTGAAGTACAAGTTGTGCACTTGAAGTATATAATACTGTGGTACTCCTAAAAGTACACATGTACATGTGTATAATCACATACCATGGTGGTGCTTGTGTGGTACTTTTATTAAACTCCGCTTAGGGCGCGGAAAGCCCTTTGCACACGGTGCGCGTGACCAGAAAAAGGGATTGGACAGGTGTAGCGAAAGAGCTGGCAATGCCCAAGATTGCGTACGCTAAGGGGGGTCTGGAACGTTGCCAGAGCACTACTCTAATGAATTACAGCCCCATGTCCCAGGGGACCTGCTTCCATCCCCACCCATGGTACTTCAGACCGATACTTACCCATGGTACTTCAGATTGATACTTCCAGAAGAATGTAACATCCAGAGTATACTTGAAATACTGCATATACACCTAGCTTATGCAGTTTTATTTATTTGCACTTGGGGGCGTGCAAGAGCCCATGACATGTATGCCAGCACGCTCACCGGTGGCCAAGGCACTTGGCAAATGCATGGCAGTGTATGTATGAATACGAACACAGAAAGGGCTTCTGTAGTGGGCGCCAGCAGGGTACCTAGGGCTCGACCTGCTAGCTTATGTAGTACCGGTGTACTGCCTTTACATGCCGCGACTTGGAGACAAGCGCGATCATTCTGGTTGCTGTTGCTGTTGTTACTCACAGTCTGGTGGTGCATAGCAGCAATGGCTGCTTAGCCTAGCAAGTGGCTGTTGTGCACCACCAGGGCTCTGTGTGCCCTGGGGACACCAGCAGCAGCGGCAGTCCCAACCGCAAGGCACTGCTCATGCGCAGCAGCTGGCACCAGTGGCCGCGATGGCCACACTTGCCGCCAGAGCCGCAACCTTGAGCGGCACACAGCGGCTTTGCACGGGTGTATGATCGCTCGCCTTGGGAACTGGGCAGATAGGTGAACACCTGTACATACCATATGCACATACCTCTTAAGAGGGGTGTGTATTTACGTATTTTAAAGTACGTAAATTTGTCACGGTGGTGCCAGTGACTGGCTTGGCAGCAGGGTAGCGCCCGCGCCGCAGCTGGCGTGTGATTATGGCTTCTGTGTCCATCATGGTGGTGCGGCCGCAGGTCGCTGTCGTTATGTGGAGTCGTCATGTGGATGCGCCGTGGTGGGCGAGCTGGACATTCTGTTGCCGCTCAGGCTGGCAACTTGGCGCTTCATGCGTGCTGCAGGGCCACTGACAACTTGGGCAGCGCGTGCGGCAGGTGGCGCGAGAGTTCTCAGTCCCCCTCACCATGTGGGCCAGTGATGCGGCCAGCAACAACTTGAAAGACGGGCAGCAAAGCAGACACGTTCACGCACAAGCACTTGACAAGTGTAAGGACAGCAACCGCACACAAGCACGACGTCATCCGCACACATGAGCCTGGCAGGTGAGCTGATGCTCAAGCTGAAGCGATTCCGGTGCCCGTGCCCCGGGGCGCCAAACCACGCGTGGATCCGGGCACCGACCACAACACATCCGGAGGGCACCGAGGGCCCTGCACCAGCAGACGTCAGGCTGATGGTGCCAAAGCAGGGTGGCGGTGCCCCGATTGGCCAGCGCAGGGCCAACCAACAGCAGCATGGCGTGTCCCACAGGGTGGTGTCTAGGCTGAAGCGACGTGGCGTGGCTGTCTGGGGTACCAAGGGCCTGCCAAGTCAGGCGACGGTTACACGGGGGCTGGCTGGAAAGAAGCGTTGGCCTACCGTGGTAGCGCAGCGCCTACCAGCGCGTCGACCACGTGCACAGGCTGTTGAAGCAACTTGGAATCCTGCGCCCCAGTCAGGGCCCCCAGACCGTGACAGGAGCGGCTCTGGCCATCGATAGAGCGCACCGATGGTACCACCAAGGGCCGCGGCCGTGCACCTGCAGCCGACGCGAGGCTGCCGGTGCCAGAGCAAGGGTGCGATGCCGTGGTTGGCCATCGCAGCGCCGATCAACAGCAGCATGGCGCCTCCCATATCCCTGACCCCCGGGCCTCCTCTGGCCAGTGGCCACCAAGGGTACCGAGGGCCCACGACGGTTACACGGGGCTCGCTGCCCCGATTGGCCAGCACCACTCCAATAGCGGCTGGTCAGGCCGGGAAGTAACCTGGGGCGTTCATGTCCCGCAGGTGTGGCTCTGGGCACCGATGTGGGTACCGAGGGCCCTGGGCACCGAGAGGTACCAAGGCCTGCAAGGATGCGACGGTTAGCCAGCCTGCCTTGACATGCCCCATTGGCCAGTGCAGCGCCAATGGTGACTCTTGGTGACCACGCAAGTGCGCAAAACATGGACACATGACCATGGAGCGGTAGTGGCACAGGTTGTACGCCACAGTACACTGCAATGGTCAAGGGGGCGCTAATGCACACGCAACACCGTGCATACGATTTTCTTGCCTGCCACTGCTGCTAGCACACATGCAGACGGACGCTTGCCCCCCTCCAGTTTACTGGCAGACACGCAAGCTACTACGTAGTATGTGGGGTGCGAACTGGAGAGGCAGACATGTCAGCCACCTCCAGCACTGTGGCAACTAGTCGACTGCTTCCCGCTCTTAGACATTTTAGACCTATCCCCATGCACAACTTCAAGCTTCCTCCCTCTCGGGTCAGTGAGGGAAGGGCGGGCAGTGGCAGTACGTTCTTGGTAAGATCCAGGCTGCTAGCCGCCTAGGGTCGCTGCACCCCCTGCTGGCTGGCACAAGAACACATGCTGGTGCTGCTGTGTGTGCGCTGTCCGCACGAGCAGAAGTGGTTGCTTGGCGAGCCAGTCTGATTTTCATTGAACCAAATGTCCACCTCTACCAAACTCCGCCTGGGGCGCGGAAAGCACTGTGCACATGGTGTGCGTGACTCAATGCACTCATGAAGTTGTGTCAGCACACTACGTACTTGATGCGAGCCGGCAGAACCGGTTGCTCAGCGTGTTGGTGTGATCTACATTGTACCAATGCCATACTCCAAGTAGCATAGCATGTGCTTCAATAAGTATGCAGCCACTGTACTACGTGGCCTTCATACCATCCGTAATCACTGTTTGCTGATGAGGTCACGGACAGCTGGGGGCCATCTGCGCATGTGCTTCTGAGGTACTACTAGCATTGAGGGCCATCCATGCGGCAGGCACGGAAGTGGTTTTGAGTCACTCCAACGCCTACCACCCGCGCAAAATGCACTGCTGCAGGAAGTGGAGCGTCCGCTGCCGCCAGACTGGGTCATGACGGGCTACCACGGCACCACCAAGTCAAAGTTGGCGCTCAGCAGTGTGTCCGTCGAGGATGCGCCACTGGCGGAGTTCCTGCAGCAGAGTCAAGGTGAATATGTGAATGCGTTTACTTTAAGTAAAAGTCGATACTCCTGTAGTACATACTTCAAAAGTATATATGTTGGCATGTATGCAGTGCATGTGTGTACCTCTAGTTTACTTCAGAAGGTACTACTGTGGTACTACTGAAGTACATACACATGTGTGCAAAGGGCTTTCCGCGCCCTAAGCGGAGTTTAATAAGAGTATATACTTCGAATTATGTGCTTTCCGGTAATTTTACTTGCAAATGGTGCATGTACTTCTTACGGACCTCGAAGTATGTGCTTATGTATACTTCCAAGTACATCACTATTGTACTAGTACACCAGCATGTGGTGTGAGCAGGCGGCCTTTGGGTGCGCCGCAGGGCTGTGCTCAGCGTCAGCGGCGCACGTGCGCACGAGGCAGGCGTGCGCATGTGATGGTTTATCCGACCAGGATGCGCCTTCAATCACAATCACATGCCAGCACCGTGCTCGACAGCAGTGCCACCCCGCAGCTCGCAAACGCGCAACTCCCGCGCAGTGCCTCACACCACCGCACTGCGCGCCCGTTTTTTGCTGGCAGCAGCCCTGCTCCCGCACCCAGGTCAGACCATGGTGGCAGCAGCAGAGTAAAAATGTGCAGCGCCAGTGTGTGGATGCTGGCGGAGGCATGCTGTGCGGCGTGCTGCGACATGCCCGTCTCTTCTTTCCTGGTGCTCCTGCATGGTTTGCACGATTGTCGAGTGATTTGTGAGGCTTTCTTGGAGCAACAGAATGTGAGCAAATACTGAGTTTTTTGCAACCATGAAGCAGTTGCCTGGGCGGACACTTCAATAGGGACAAAACAAAGGGGGGGGGGGTCATTCTGGGAGCCACTCAAAGAACCAAGTGCGCAAGTGACAAACCCTAGCATCTTCTGTAGCTGACAGCGCAAAATAGTGTGGGGGGTAAGCTACATTAGGAGGGCACACCAGAGACAATAGCAGTGTGTGTCCCGGGCGACTGCTTCTGAACATGACGGTAAGGGTCGCTCCGCTCGGAGTGGGCCCGTCCTGCGCTGTGTCAGCGCGATTGCGCAAAATTGACTGCGCCCTACCGCATGTATCTAAGTGTAAGCCCCCCCCCTTGCATACCCCCCCCCCCCCCCTAAGTCCTCTCCAGTGTAGTGGATGACAGGAGATTGGCTGCGACACAGGGGGGGATTCTACTAGTACTGTACTTCAAAAGTACACAGATTTTGTTAAAAAATCCTTTTGAAGTAGAAAAGAAGTTCGTGCCAGTACCCCCCCCCCCCTCCAAATAAGAACCCCTTGTTTTACCGCGGCGAATGCTCGGCGACACAGCCAGGGGATATTATACTCCGATGCGTGTACGCCGCCCTGTCGCTGTGGCACCTGTGTGTGTGCGCACAGACGCTGGCCAGCCCGTGGTGTACGTGGCGCTAGGCTCTTGGGTGGCGCCGCCGCAGGGGCTCGTGCACGCCATGGCGGCCGCCATCGGCACGGCGGCAGAGGAGGAGGAGGGCGGCCCGCGCTTCATATGGGCGCTCAACGAGGTGAGGCTGAGCTGAGGCGTGGGTGGCCGGTGTGCTGCGCTGTTGGCGGCAGACCACACTAGCATGCACTCCGAACGCGCAGTGTGTCGTCTGCACTGCGGGGGTGGCGCACGCACAAAATAAAAAGGTCCTTGTTCATTGACAGTGTGCGCGTTTGGTCAGTTGATCTGCGTGACCACCTCCGCTGTGGCTGATTGGGAGCCGCTAATGTCACCGGACCATGTGTGCGCCACCATGTCCTGTTTGCCCCGGGGGCGCACCCCGACACGTCACGTACCTGCCGTGGTCGGCTGACACACCGCGGCACTTCAAGTAACTACCGTGGCCGGCTGTGCCGCATGCGCCGTCGCATGCATGGCCGCCGCCGCCCCCCTCAGGCCTCTCAGGCATTCCTGCCCGAGGGCTGGACCGACGCACATGGCGGCGGCGTGCGCGTGGTAACATGGGCTCCGCAGGCGGCCGTCCTGGCGCACCCTGCCGTGCGCCTGTTTGTGACGCACGCCGGCAACAACAGCCTGTACGAGGGGGTGTGGGCGGGCAAGCCCGTGGTGTGCATGCCCTTCTCCAGCGACCAGCACATCAACTCGCAGCATGCGGTCAACACGCGTATTGGAACCCAGGTAAGACTCACAGGTCTGAGTCAGAGACAGCTGTGCACAGCACTGGTCTGAGCCCGGATGTTTGGGGGTGGCAGTGTGGAGGCGGGCGCCAGCAGACGTGCTGTGCCTCATCTCGTTGTGCATGGTGAGCAGAATTGCTGGATCGACCTTGGTGTTTCATAGGAAAATGCACAATTCGAGCAGTTGTGTTGCGAGCAGCATACCGCTGCAGTGTGCATGCCATCAGACACTGTACTGACACCCATTGCTGGTGTCACACCATGTGTGCAACTGCTCTCGCCTCTGATGCGCCCCTCTGGGCTCCCTCCATCACTCCACCCCAGCCGCGTCCCGCCACACCCGTCGCTCACCCCCCCCCTGCGTGCTCCGCGCCCTGGCAACACACACTCTGCTTTGCCGCTCGCTGCACACCCAAAGGTCGACCCCACGCAGCCCCCCGCGGCCATCACGGTGCAGCTGGGCGCCGCCATAGCCGCCATGCTGGCGCCGTCCGGCGGCGCGGCGGAGGCGGCGGCGCGTCTTGGCGAGCGCATGCGCGCCGCGGCGGGTGCGGAGGTTGCTGCGGACGCTGTGGCCCGGTTTTCACAGTGGGAGCAGCCCTGCGCAGCGACGGCGACGCACGGTTCCTCTGGCTGTGCACGAGGTGCTCCTCCAGGCGGTTGAACGCTTTTCACAGGCAGAGCTGCTCCGTTTCACATGCCTGCGCCGGCGGCAGTGGTGGGAGTTGGCGCCTCAAGCTTGCGCGGCGGCAGCGGCAGCGGCAGCGCCCCGGTGGCGTCTGCAGCAGCCGTTGCGATGTGGCACCTGTGCCGTTGCGCCTCGTCACATGACGCCTGCGCCACTGGTGATGACGTCGCCCACAGTGGTGTTTGGTCTGCGCGTGGTGACGTGCAGGCGCCGCCTTGCTCTCACGTGCGAGTCCCAATAATGACATGCGCGCGCTTGCCGGCGGGGTGCGCGCTACCGAAGCCGAGTGTGCCTCGCGCGCAGCTGTCCATTTGACAGTCACCACCGCCGTCACCGCCACCGCCACCTGCATTGCCACTATGGGCTGGCACGCACGAGCTCACACGAGAACCAAGAGGTGTGCCATGTGCGCGCTTGTCACGGCCGCTCGATGCCAGCGGTAGCAAATGTTGCTGGTGGGTGCCCCTCGCACTGGGGGGCGTGCATGCCGCTTTCGGCCTTCCACCTCGCCGGTTTGCCACGTTGGTGAGGCGTCGTATGCTTGCTGGCAGGGGCAGACATAAAGGCTCTGGCACGTGGGGCGCAGCGTGAGCCGGTTTTGGAGGATTCACTATGGTGGCATGGTGCTGCTTTTACGTTCCCTTGCAGTTGCAAGCAGCAGCAGCAATACGATAGAAGTGGATACTTCGCAGTATTGTTAATACAAACTTCATGCCACCCATGCCATCCGCGCATGCAGTCATTCTTGCAGTTTTTGAAGCAGAGCATGCAGACCATACCCATCAGTACAACAGCTGCCGCCTGTAGATGAGACCCTCGCCCATGGCAGTTTTCTTTGCCAACGCCTTCGTGCACTCCACATTGTTTCCTGTTCGGGTGCTGCAGTTGCACACTGTGCGTTCCTACGTGCAAGGGTTGCACTGGCATTGCGGAGATGCTGGGCATGCTGCCACCGCCTTGTGCATGCGGCACAGCCATGGCCTTGATCAGATGGCCATGACACAGCAAGAAAAGAAGGGAAAGCGGCGAGCGCACCCGGCAACCAACCTGCCACAGAAGCACTGTAATTTACAGATCTCAGGACAGGGCAGGCAGGGCGCAGCGGCGTCGACCCGACCAGCAGCAGCCCAGCGCTGCACACGCTGCGGCGGCTGTCGCTGCCGCTTGCGCGGAGCACTGCCACATACGCTGCTGAGCACCGGCCGACCCCCTCCTAAAAAACGCATGTCTGTCTGGTGCGGTGCCAGCAGCGGCGGCGGCGTGCCGCGTGCCCCCTTCCGCGATGCCAAATTTGCCGCTATGTACATGGAAGTTGTCAGCTGGGCGCAGACTTGTCAGACGCAAAATCATGGTCCCGGTCACTATTTGCGGCGGTGAACCCCCCCCCCCCCTCCCCCCCTCCTCTCTCAACCCCCTCCATCCCAAACGCAACCATGTGCCACTGCGGCACAGTCAACGACGTCTCTGGCAATTATAGCTTTTACCCCCGCCCGCCACGCCGACCTACGGCACCAGGGGCACGCGGCGGGCACGTCGAAACACCTTTGCAACCTACAAAGCGCCCCACAGCCGTGCACTCTCTTGCTCGGGTCGCCTCAGGCGCCGCTGCTGCTGAGCGGCACTGCCACTGCCGTGCTGTGGGCGGCACAGCGCGAGAGCGCAGGCTGTCGGTGGAAGGGGCCGCTGTGTGCCATGCCGCCGCCAGCCGCTGCCGCCGCTACTTCTGCAGCTGCCGGCGGCAGCATGTGCCACTGCCACAGCTGCTCCCTTCACACGCGCCCCACACCCCACAAAAACACTCCTACCCGCCCTGACCGATGGCATCGATGCACACAATTTCCGCCCCTCCGCAGCCGGCATGAGCACCGCCGTGCCACAGAGGTTCGCAGCCCGCCGCCGCCGCCCCTGCTGCCACCGCCGCCGCCGCCACTGCTTGACAGTGACTGCCTCGCCGCCGCACTCGCCCCTTCAGCCACAACGCCACTACGTCCGCTGGCGATGCTGCCGCTGCTACCACCTGCGCGCCCGGGCACCCCGCTGTCCCCCTCCCGCTTCCACAGACTCTAGAGTCGTGAGTCGCCCCGACCGCATACCCAAGTCGTACTCAGAGACCAACCTCCTCCGGCTATCACAATTGACAGCGCACACGTCTCCCCGGGGGGGGGGGGAGGTGACGAGAGACTCGGAAGTCACGAGTCATCACGGGGACGCGCTCGAGTCGTACTCGGAGTTTGAGCTGTCGGCGGTGGTGATGGACAGCGCGCCGCCGTTGCCGGCGCCATCGTCCTCGCAGCGCGTCGTGTGGCTGTTGATGCTCATGGCCGCGACGGAGTCCGCGCGCTTGCGCGAGAGGGCGCGGTCGTTGCGCGCCGCGTGCACGTCCGCCAGGTACGCGTCCGTCACGTCGCCCGTCACATAGCTGCGCGCGGGGGGGGCAGGGGGAGGGGCGGGGGGGGGGAAGGGGGGGGGGGGGGGGGGGGGGGGGGGGGGGGGGGGGGGGGGGGTGACAGGTACATAGAGTGGCCCCCTGAAACATGGCGTTGTAATTTGTTGGAGTAGTGCTCTGGCAACATGCCAGGCTTTGGTTAGAGTATGCGCTGCTGAGCATTGCCAGCTTGTCCGCTAGCAGCGGCGGCATGTCTGATCATGCTTGTTCCGGTCACGCGCAAACCATGGCATAACGGCTTTCCGCGCCCGAAGCGGAGTTTAATAAAAGTACCTCAGGAGGTACATAGAGTGCAGGGGCATGTGTTGATCATATGCTTCTTGTCAGTCACACGCCCACCATGTGCACAGGGGCTCTGGGGCCCCCAAAAGAGCCGCGGCGCGCATGGCTGTTCCTCCCGCGCACATGACGCACAGTGCCCGGTGATTTTGGGGGCACCGCGCGGGACGGAGTCGCGCGCAGTGCACGGGGCATGCCACACAGTCACGTGCAATGATGGGCCACGGCGCATACCATATTTTATGGTACGTTATACAAAATACGGTGTACTTCTACGTGTGTCTACGCCCCCAAAAAGTGATATAGGGCGTATTTGCCGTATACTTCAGAAGAAAAGTACTAGAAGTATGTCCATTTGGATACTGTAGCGTACATTACACTACGTAGTACTAGAAGTACTTCTGAGGATAGTATGCCTGCTTTACCATGCGTTTTACGGTGTACAGGTGTGATGCAAAGTTACTGCGTAGTACTTCAAGTAAAAAACACGGGCGTATTTCTATGTACGTCTATGCCCAAAACTGTTGGTAGTACTTTGGAGTACTACAGTAGTGTATACAGCGTATTAGCCGTATACAGAAGCGCATACCAGAAGTACGGTCACTTGAATACATAATACGCCATACTGACATACTACTAGTAGTACGTTATACAGCGTACTTGGTGTCATACAAAGTGCATACACTGCGACCATCACTACTCACGTGCCGCTGAAGCAGCTCGAGTCGAAGGACGTCAGCGCTGCGTTGACCTGCTGCACGCTGGTCTCCAGGTCCGCCAGGTCCTGGTAGCAGACCCAGTCCGCGCCCAGCCGCTCCGCAATCTGCCGCCGGCAAAAAGAGCCGGCAGAAAGCGAGAGCGGCAGAAAGTGAGGGCGGCAGAAAGGCGTTTCGCATTTTCTCAGCAGGTTTTGTGAGCATGTAGGGGGCAGTGGCTGGCAGCAGTTCACGGTGCGCGAGACCCAGTCCGCGCTCAGCCGCTCCGCAATTTCGCCGCCGGCAGAAGAGCCGGCAGAAAGGGAGGGTGGCAGAAAGGCGTTTGCATTTGCTCAGCAGGTATTGTGAGCATTTGGGGGGAAGTAGCTGGCAGCAGCTCACAGTGTGCGGGAGGGGGGGAGATGCTGCTCTGCTAGCGCGCGCACGCTGGGCCGGCGAAAGCGGCGAGAGCAGCATGCCTGCTACGGTGGACAGGGTCACTGCCATAGAGGAACACTCATAAAAAAAATGGGCAGGGGACGGAGGGGCTGCGCGGCAAGCGATTGATGGGTGATGTGTACATATTACTTCGGAAGTACTTCGAAGTACATATGAAAGTGTGAACTAGGTTATGTGCCACAGGAAACAGTACCGCCACATGCCATGGTGTGAATATATTAGTTAATTATTATACTTCGAAGTACCATGTCATGATTGAGTACCGTACATACATGTACTTCGGAGTACTGCTAAGCATGCCGTAGCGAACGATATACACTGGCCACATCAAATACCTCAACACAATGATACCTCAACATAATGCTACCGTGGTACAATTTTCCCAACACCAAAAAATGCAACAGCCTCGGCCTCTGAGCGCCGCCGCACCTGCTCCTCCTTTTGCCCGTCCGTCTTGGTGGAAGTGTCATGAATGGAACATGACCTACGCAGTACATACTGTTGAAGCATACTATGGCGAATGACATGCACATGTGCCACATCAATACATCAACATGTAATACTATAGCAAGTGTCAGTGGGCACGCCGCGCCGCACCTGCTCCTCCGTCCGACCGTGCGCCACCAGCTCCGTCTTTGTCGGAATGTCAATGCCAAACACGTTCGGGTGCCGCACGGGCGGCGCCGCGCTCGAAAAGAACACGCGCCGAGCCCCCGCGTCGCGCGCCATCTGCACGAGCTCCACGCTCGTCGTTCCGCGGACGATGGAATCGTCCACGAGAAGAACGTTCTTTCCGCGGAACTCGCTGCGGATGGTGTTGAGCTTGAGGCGCACCGTCTTCTTGCGCGCCGCCTGCCCGGGCATGATGAACGTGCACGCAATGTAGCGGTTCTTTATGCAGCCCTCGCGGTAGGGGCGTTTGAGGGTCGCGGACACCTGGACTGCGCTGGTCCTGGCCTGGCGAGGGGCGGGGG
>JAULBY010104745.1:0-27450 GCA_032358315.1 Ophiocytium majus
AACGTGATGTTTCCAGACCACCAGACGGTTCCGGTTGTGCTGTCTTCTCGAAGTCTCATTGTGTAGGCGTCGCCAGCCGTTGCTGTGATGTTTGTGGCAATACTTACCCGATACCAGCGATTAGCGACAGCTGTAAATGTTGTGCCGGTGAAGACTGCTGTTTCAGTTGTTCCGGAAGTGGAAATTGCTGGACCGCCACCCTGGTCCCGAGAGATCACACCCCAAGGAGCGTTCCAACCTGGTCCCTTGCGCCAAGAAGTTCCGTTGTAGGTATAGAGACCTTCGCTGACGTCGTTGGAGCGAATATAGGCAACCATTCCGTCTTCAGGAGCAGCAATCGCAACATCGCGCGCGCCTGTGGATGCAAACGACATGACTGTCTGTTCCATGAGGTAGTTGTTGACGTCTGAGGCGGTGAGGACTGTTGCTGTGAAGTTTTTGAAGCCGGATCCCATGGGTGTCTCCTAGTAGCCGAGGATGTTGGTGTCGAGGACACCGAAGGTTGCAGAGTCTAGGACGAATGGCGCGTTTTCTAAGGTTGGCGATGTTGTGAACGTCACGACCCAGTTGTCGCGACTGATGGAGTGTTTGATTGCTTCGATGATGAGGGTTTTGCTGATTTGTGAGCCGATGTCCTGTGGGGTTCGTTCAACGGTGATTCGGTCGCCGATGTCGAGGGTGACACATGGGGACTGGTAGGCGACGGCTCGTCGGGCGTTGACGTTGAGTTGGTCGATCCTCATTTTGGGGTCTTTGTATTGTCCGAGACGGTAGATGGTGGTGTTGGTGATGTAGTAGGCGTCGTCGGCGATGAAGTTGTCGATTTTGAGGGATCGTTTGAAGTATTTGCCTTGGCTGGTGGTGTCGGAGCTGGTGTAGGTGTTGCCGTTGGGTTGGGTGACGGTGATTTCGTTGTAGATGTAGCGGTCGTCGTAGGTGAGAACGATGTCGGAGTAGGCGATTTCTCCGACGCCTGAGTTGTCGGAGAAGGTGGCTTGAGAGGTGATGAAGTTTCCGGAGCCTTCGGCGTTTCGATCGACGAATTTGATTTTGCCGTCGACCGACATGAAGAGGCGGCCTTGTTCGGCGGTTTCGCATTCTTTTAACGCGTCGAGGAGTCCTTTGCCGGTGGTTTGGACTCCGATGACTGTGGTGTCGCCTGTGCCGAGATCGAGGCCGTCGGACATCCAAGAGGCAAGGTTGGCGAGGAGGGTGATTCGTTCGTCTGTGCGGGTGCCTTGAAGGTAGGTTCCTGCTCCTACTTGATAGTGCTTGAGGACTTCTGCTGCTGTGAGCATTGTTCCGCTGTAAAGCGCTAGATGTTGGATGGAGCCTTTGTAGTAGTTGGTGAAGTTGTTGGAGGCTGTGGCGCTTTTGCTGATCGGGTAGCCGAGGGTCATAAAGGAGTAGCCGTTTTCGACGACGTCGGTGAATCCGCTGGAGACGGTGGCGAGTTGTCCGTCGACGTAGAGGTTGAATGTGTTTCCGAATGACGCGTCGGATTGGTAGACGAGAGCGATGTGGTGTGGTTTGCCGTCGTTGACTGTGATTTGTGCGTTTTTGGTGGTCATCGTGCTTGAGGTTCCACGATGTCCGAATTGGGCGACGACTGTGGCGTTTCCGCCTGAGATGACTAGCCCACAGCATCCGCCATGAATGAAGTTCAGATGGTTCCAGATCCCATAGTTTCCATCGGTGTTTTCGGTGGTTTGGATCCACATTTCAGCGGTCCATGAGCTGGCTTCTGGGCTGATGGGGTCGGTGATTTGAACGATTTTTTGTCCGTCGAAGGATGAGGACGTGGCAGGTTCGCCGGCGATGAGTGCGTCTCCTGGTGTGCAGTAGGAGTTGACGCCAGCGGTTGAGGACATCCACTGGGCCGAAGTGGCTGTCCATTTGGCGATCTCGAAGACGTAGAAGGAGCCGTTGAAGTCGGCGAGGGGATACCAGGCGGTCAGACCAGACGTTGAGATGAGGGTGGTGTTCCAGTAGGAGGGGAGTTTGAATTCGTTGAGGACTTTGAAAGCGTCGGTGGCGGTGACTGTGACAGTGGCGTCATTTGGATAGGAATATGACTGAGGCCACTGGTCGACAAATCCGAAGAAAATGGAGCGGATCGTTCCGCCTGCTGGTGTGACTCGGATTCGGATGGGGCGAAGTGGTGTGAGTTTGCCGTAGTAGGTGCCGGCGCTGTTTTCAGGGTCGAAGAGTCGAGTTCGGTTGTCGAAGATGACTTGGCAGGAGCCGGCCGGATAAGTGTCAAGTTCGGAGGAGCGGCCGCGAGAGGTTGAGACGTCGCGCACATATTCGGTGATGTCGGTCCAGTTGATGGAGGCGAGGGTGGAGCCGAGTGGGACGGTTCCTGAGCCGGCAGCGGTAGAGAAGCCGACCTCGACTGTCAAAGCCATTCCATCGAAGAGAACTTTGCTCACGATCGCCAGCCTGGTCCGGAGCGGCGTTCGTAGGAGGAGATGGCTTCGACGATGGTTTGTCCGATGGCGGCTTTGTCGGCGGTGGGGGCGACGGAGACGTTGATTGTGACGTTTCCTGTACTGCTGCCACCCATTCCTCCTCCAGCGTTGCCCAGGAGCGCTTTGCCGGTAGAGAAGGCGTCCATGATCCTTCCGTATCCTGAGGGGACAAAGAGTTCGGGGCCTTTCTCGCCGACGAGGTAGGCGGAGTTGGCGTTGATTGCGCCACCAGTCCATCTTGTTTTTGGTTCTACATAGTTTCCGCTGTAGGAAAGGATGTCGCCGAGTCCAACTTGGCCTTCTGGGATGCCAAGGTCGGAAAGGAACTGCCGGAACTTTGCCATGGCGGCTTCAGTTTCAAGACGGATCCGAACTTCTGGCTGTTGCAATCCGAGAAGGAAAAGTTGGAAGGAAAGGTCTTCTAGACGCTTTCGAAGTGGGGAGTCTGGCGACAGGGTGCCGGCGAGTTCCTTGTATTTCTCAGACTGAATAATTGCTGATTCACCGGCTGTGAGGGTTTTACCGTTCAGAGTGGCTTGGGCTTCGGCGGCTTTGACTGATGCCTCGACGGAAGATCGGTAGGTTTTCTCGAGGTCAAGTTCGGCTTGTTTGCGACCGTCAGCGGTTAAAGAGCCGTCGCCGAGGCTCTTGGTGTAATCCTCGAGGGCTTTGCGGTTTTTGATTTGTGCTTCTTCTTCGCTGATCTGTGTGTCGCGAAGGTCTTGTGTGACTTTGAGCTGCTTGGCAAGTTTTTCTGTTGCCAGTGCTGAGGCGGCAGCCAGATCAGCTTCCGCTGTTGCCTGATCTATAGATTTTCCTTCACTCAAACCCTTCTGGATGTTGAGTTGCCGGATGACTTCCTGCTGCTCGTTGTAGGCGTCGATACCGTTGTAGAGAGTTTGAATGAGTCCGACGTCAGCGGATTCTGTTTCGATGAGGCGGAGGATAAGTTCGTTTTGTGCGCCTCCAGCCTCCTTGAGTGCCTTGATACGCCTTTCATATTGAATGCTCCCCTTGGCAAAGTCTCCTCGAGCCAAAGCCTCGGCGTCGGACTGGCTAATTAAGGCGTCTCGGTTGTCGTCAAGGACATCGGAGAACTGGGCGACTGTGATGCCAGCTTTGCTCAAATTGTCCAGTTGGTTTTTGGATTGCAGGATGGCGCCGATAGTTGTTTGAGTGTTGGCCGTCATTGCCCCATTTAGTTCGTTAAAGGTGGGGATGAGGGCGTCGATGTCTTTTTTCACTGCCGCTTGCTCGTCGGCGTATTTCTTGTAAGCAATGCCACCGATGACAGCAGCAGCGCCGACAGCCAACACTGCCGGACCAAGAAGAGACATCCCGCCGGCAGCGGCAGTCGCAGCTCCTCCAGCTGCCTGGTTTGTCATGTTGAGAGAAGCGATGGCGCCTTGGGTGCTGACTGCTTTGGTTGCAGCGTCAAGGATGAGCGTGATTGCGTTTTGAACTGCTTTATAGGCAAGTTTGAAACCTTCAACAATGGAAGGCCCGATTGCTATGACACCAGCGAATCCGAGAACTGCTGTTTGTGCTGGACCAGGAAGAGCGGAGAAAGCGTCAGCGACCATTCCGACGGTTTCTTGGATTTTTGTGTAGACGGGGAGGAGGCTTTTTCCGAGGCTTGCGGCGGCGTCTTCTGTTTTTGCTTGCGCGCGCTGTGCTTGTCCTTGTGCTGTGTCGGCTTCTCGACCAAATTGTCCCTGGGCGAATGCTGAGCGTTCGGTGATGAGTGCGAGGGTTGCTTGGCCTTTGGCGTAGGCGGTGACATTGGATTCGGAGTCTGCCAAACCCATTGAGACGGCTTTGGCGTTGACTTCTGAGGCTTTGAGTGCAATACCGAAACGCTCGAGGGGGTCGTATTCTCCTCGAAGGGCTGAGCCGAGAGCTGCTACGGCGTCGTCAGTTTTTCCACCCAATGTGGCAGCCAGATCGGCGCCTGTTTTGGTGAGGTTGATTGCCTGAGTTGCTGCCTCTTCGGTGGACATCCCGAAGCCTTTGAGGGATGCTCCAAGCCGGCTGGTGATTGTTCTTGAAGCATTTTCGGACATTCCGACAAGATCAGCCGAGTTTTTGGTGAATTCGTTGACAGCGCCGGAAGCGTCTTCAAAGACTGCTGCTGTTCCGCCGATGGATTGTTGGAGATTTCCGGCAGCGTCTACAAGTTTTTTTGCACCGTAGAGAACTGCTCCGCCGAATAGTGCGCTTTGGAGGACGGATCCTGCTTTTGAGGCATTTGATCCGAAGCCGGCGAGGTGGCCTTCTGCTTTTTGTAGCTCGCGTTGAAGCTGTGCGGCGTCACCAACTACAGCAACCCTTACTTCGCGTTTGTCACCGGCCATCGGTTGCCTCACTCATCCCAACGCTTGGCGTCCGGTCCGTATTCGGCGGATTCTCTGCGTCTTGTTTGAACTTCGAACATAGCGTCGAGGTAGTGGTCGGGTTCCTCTAAAAGTACGGAAACTGGTATCCCCGAGTCAATCGCCAACGCTGCTAGAGCGAGGGTGAAGAACTCGGGTCCGTAGGGGTTTCTTCTTCTTCTTCCGGGAGGACGTCAACGCCATCAACGGTTTCCATCCATTCGTCGAAGCCTGGAAGGTCGGTGTTGATTCGTTGTTCTGCACACCATCCGAAGAACCACAAATGTTCGGTGTAGATGCCGTCGTCTCCGAAAATGCTGGAGACTGGCATTTTGAACTGTCGTTCGAACTTGACGGCGTCGACCTTGCGGCCAACGGCTTCGATGATGGTTCCGTCTTGGTGTGTGATTCGGTATTTGGCGAACATGAGCGGGCTGTTCCTTTATCGGAGGGCGGATTGGACTGCTTTGTCGACTGCTTTGCCGGCGGCTTCGACGAGACGGTTTTGTGTCTCGAGGATGCCTGGGTAGACATAGCGGCCTCGTTTGATGATAGGTCGGACGATGGTTTGGTTTCGTCCTGGTCCACGGTTTTTCAGTGTTCCGCCGAAGTCAAGCCAACCGAAATATGGCGCTGCTGATGATTTGCCGCCGGCCAGGACGTAGAGGGTGTTTCCTCCGGATCTGGCTTTGACAGTGAATCTTGCTTTGTTCGATTTGGTTGGGACTTTGCGGAGGATCGCTGGGAGCGTGTTTTGAATGATGGCGGTTTTGAGGTCTTCGCGCAGAACTGGCACGAGGTCCGGATGTATCTTTCGAAGATACTTCCGGACCTCTGCCAGGTTGCTGACGTAGACCCCAGCCCCTACAGCCACTAGCCGTTCTTGGCGATGGTGCTAGCTGCGCGCCAGCTGCCGGAAACGGTGATTGGGCCGTCGACGGGTGAATCGACTGAGAAGTCGAAGAAGCCGGTTCCGTACCAGTAGACAGTCGGGGCGTTGGTGATGTCTGGGTAAAGGTAGAACTTGCGGGCGTCACCATCGACAGCGGCGGTGTACGACTGAGCGGTTGCGTCGTCGAAGTAGCCGGAGAAGCTGCCCTGAGCATCAGGAAGGCCCGAAACATAGACCTTGTTTGTGTCGCCGAATGAGGTGACTTCAGCTGTGTCGACAGCGAACTCTGCTGACCACTGCTTGAGGAATGCTACGGATGAGGGAGCCGCTGCTGAGGTAGCGATTCCGAGGTAAAGGCGACCATTGCGGCCGTGGCGACGTGCCATTGGTTTCTCCTTGGGGAGTTGGTGGGGTCTGGGGTTCTCCGGTCACGTCGGGATGCTCGGGAGAGCTGCTACACGTTCCAGCAGATGCCGGACATTATTGTCGAAAGTTCGAGTGGACACTGCGTTTCGGGCCTCGAGTGCGACTGCCTGCCGTTCTGCCGGATGGTTCAGCCACCATCGTAGTTTCTCTCCGAACTCTTCGGGTGTTTCGAATGTCGGCAACATGGACAGGATTTCGTCGGACTCGGGGCGTGGTTCTCGAAGGAAGAAAGTTCCTGTGGCGGCCAGTTCCACTTCTCGTGGACCCATTGCCCAGCCCTGTTCGTGACCGGCTGCGCCTTCTTTGCGATAAAGGTTCACTGAGGCATGGACTGAGGAGTACAGCTCGACTGTGTGTTTGTTGGGGAAACAGCCGGCCTGATCGTGGATGAGGAACTGGTGGAGTGGGGAGTTGTCGTCGAGTGCCTGCCAGTTTCCAGCCATGGCGACGTCTATTCCGGTCCAGTCGACTTGTTCGAAGAAGTTGATTCGGGATGGGAAGGCGGTTCCTACCCATCCGAAGTCGGCTCGGAGATCGTCGGACACTGGGTGGCGGTAGTGGATTTCGGGGTCGTATGCCTGGGGGATGTACCAGGTGTGGGGTTGGGTTTGGCGGAATGTGTCGAGGTTGGTGGGGTCGTTGATGAATGCGGCGTCGGCTCTGGCAGCGATGGGCTGTTGTGAAGGGTCTTCGTAGGGGGATTCTGTGAGGATGACGGCGATTCGGATTCCTCGGCTTCGGATGATGTCGAAGGTTTCGGGTGGGACGAGGAAGGCGGAGGTGATGATGACGAGGTCGGGCCAGAAGTCGAAGCAGGTGGCGCGTAGTTGTTCGCCGACCATTCGGGCGGCGATGTGTCCTTTTTCTGTTTCGGGGACTTTGCCTCGGATGGCGTTTTCGGTGAAGGTGATTCGGTCGGAGAGGTTGAAGTTGTGGACTTCATTGCCGGAGCGTTTTAACGCTCGGAGCCATCCTTGGTGGACGTCTACGACTGAGAATTCGGGGCCGGGTTCGACTGTGAGGATTCGCACTTAGCCGAGGACCTCGAGGTTCACTTCGACGCCTAGGTATTCGATGCCGCCGATGGTGAAGGTTCCTGGATTGTTCCAGGAGGTGACGCGTGCTGAGTCACAGGAGCCGGAGAGGGTGGGGTTGGTGTCGATGGCGTAGAAGATGGAGTCGGTGTCTTGGCCGAGGAACTCGTCGAGGCGTTGTTGTCCGAGTTGGTCGTCTGCTCTGGTGAGCATGACGAGGACGCCATAGTTGACGATCATTCCGTTGTCTAGGTCGGCGTCATAGTTGCCGGTTCCGAGGGATACGACAGCTGCTGGGGGTTGAATGGTTGAGGGGATCCATTCGTAGATTCGTAAGTTGTCGATGCTTTCTAGGGCGTTTGTGATGCCTGCTCTTACCGATGCCAGGTTCATCCGATGACCAGTCCTTGGCCGCTGGAGCGTCTATAGGGGGCGATAAGCATTTGAACGTCAGGGTCGAGGCGGGTGGAGACTCGGATGGCTCCGAAGGCTTCTCCGGCTGCGAATCCTTCTGGGGTTTGCGCGCGTCGGTAAATGCGGGCTGCTTGGATGAGGCAGGCTTGGGCGATTGAGTCTGGCACTGCTGCCCATCCCCATTTGGCGGTCACTTGAATTCGTGGGCGTCGTCCGGTGACAGGAAACATTTTTGGGATGGTGGCGACGATGGTGTTGTAGGGCTGTCCGGCGACTCCGCCGACAACTCCGTTCAAAGGTTCCAAGATGTATTCGGTGGTCGCCCAGGTTTGGTCGTAGGTGCCGTTGTCGCCTGTGTCTGTGGCGATGATGAGGCCGGTGGTGGTTGAGAAGTCGTCGACGGTGCAGCGAATGGAGGTGTCTGCGTAGTAGACGCGCGCTGAGACGTTGGTGTCTGAGTAGAAGCGTCGGTCTGTGTAGGTGTCGATGGTTCGGGAGGCGACTTCGATGGCTGCTTCCATTTGGGCGTCTTCGGCGGTGCCGTAGTTCGCTGAGGGGAAGAGATAGGCCTTGAAGTCGTTTAGGGTGGTGTAGCCGTTGGTGATGGTCATTTCGTGGGACTCCATTTTGTTCGGAGGCGGGTGACGTTTTCGGCTACGGCTGACCAGCGTTCCGAACCGGATTGTGACTCGAGGTGAGTGACGGTGGCGTGTGGATCGTAGACGTTACGGAATCCGGCGTCGACGGCTGCCAAGCATAGGTCGACGTCTTCGTAGCCGTTCCAGTATCCCTCATCGAAGCCTCCGAGGCTGTGGAAGAGGTCGGCTCGGATGGAGAGGCAGGCTCCGGTGATGGCGTCGACGTCGATGGGTTCTGAGGACCAGTCGATGGTGAGGTTCCATGCTTCGAGTCCTGGGGGCCGGTTGAAGTCGATGGCGACTCCGGCGGATTGAATTTGGCAGTCGGGGTAGATGAGTTTTGGGCCGACGATTCCGACAGTGGGGTCGTCGAGGTGGTTGGTGTGTGAGGTCCAGTTGGGGTGGACGATGGTGTCGTTGTTGAGGAAGATGAGGCGGTCGGCTGTGGCATGGCGGGCGCCTTGGTTGCAGGCGGCAGCGAAGCCGAGATTGTGAGGGTTGGCGATGGTGGCGAGGTGTTGAGTGCCGTCGGTGGATCCGTTGTCGACAACAATGATTTCGTCGACAGGGTCGTGTCTCGCGATTGAGTTGAGACAGTTTTGGGTTAGTTCGAGGCGGTTGTAGGTGGGAATGATGACTGCGATGGTCATGGCGCCGGATCTTCTATGAGGCCGGTTTCTTCACAGAGTTTTCGCCAGGTACCCCAGAGGCTTCGGTCGTCGAGTCCGCCAAGTTGCCGCCAGTGCGCCCCATAGGTGGGATGGAGGTTGGTGGCGTTGAAGGCGGCCGCTCCATTGCGGGCTTTGGTGACGAGCTGCTCAAAGGACCGATATTGGTAGTGGCGGTAGTTGAGTTCGGCTGCTGGGATGCCGGGATGGTTGAAGACGAAATGGTTTCCGAAGTCAACCCAAACGTCGGGGTGATAGCGGAACGCTACTTTGCCCATTTTTTGAGGGGATTGGCGACGATGTCGGATCCGTTGAAATGGTGATGTTTCGGTGGGGTCGTCGTCGTCGGTCACGATGTGGTCCCAGCCGGTGGCGGTGTAGACGTCGGCGTCGGCTTGGTTGAAGAACTCTTTGAGGCTGCCGTCGGTCCAATAGAAGTATTCGTCGGCGTCAAATGGGAGAATCCAGTCGGCTCCGAATTGACTGTGGGCCATGTGGGCTAGGGCAGTCATTTTCTGGTCTTGGTAGTAGCCGACTTCGGGGTCTTCGATGACTGTGACTTTTCCGGTTCGGGTGAGGTTTTGGAGGAGGAATCCGGTGTTGTCGATGCTCATGTTGTCGGCGACGATGATGTGGTCGACGCCTTGGTCGAGGAGATGTTGGATTGTCCAGTCGATGATGTCTTCTTCATCGCGAACCATGGTGACGGCCACAAGTGTCATTTGATTCTCCTGGCGGGTGTTCCGACCCATGTGGAGTTGGGTGGCAGTTGCTGTCTGGGGAGGACGACTGTTCCGGCGCCGATGGTTACTCGAGGTCCGAGGGTAGCGAGGTTGGAGATGACTGCTCCGGCTCCGATCTGACAGCCGGCGCCGATGGTGACGTCTCCACAGATGGTGGCTCCTGGTCCGATGGTGACGAAGTCGCCGATTTGGGCGCGTGTGATGAAGACGTTTCCGTTGATGTGGCTGTGTCGCCCTACACGGGTTTTCGGGCCGATGGTGGTGTGTGCGCCTATTACAACGCCCGGGTGGGCTTGTAGGGTCAAATGAAGGGCCGCTGAGGGATGGATGGCGATGGCGGCTTTGGCTGAGATGTCCATTTGTTCTCGGATTCGGCTGTCGTTGTGGCCGATCAAATATTCGTCAAAGAACTCGGCGTCGATACAAGATCCGAGGATGTTGGGGCCGTCGATATGGTCGTCCAGGTAGCCGACGAAGTTTTGGCCGGACGATTTGAGGATGGCGGCGATGTCTTGCCCATGACCCCCAGCACAGAGAACGACAATTCTGTTCACAGTTTGTACGCCTTGGAACGTCTGACCCCGATGTGAAGGCAGCGTGGCTCGTCGTCGAGGTTGCCGAGATATCCGAACTGCCAGCCGTCAGATTTGAGAGCTGTGGTGAGTTCGGCTTCGAGGTCGGCTTTGTATTTTGTGATTGCGACTGGGTAGAGGCAGGGGTTGAAGGTGAAGAGGTGCCGTTGTGAGATCCAGCCTGGGCGTTGTGTGAATCGTTCGGGGCCGAGCTTGTAGATGCTGCCGGCCTGATGTTCTTCGGGTGACCATGGCTGGCGATGAAGGGCGATTTGTGCCAGGGACGGGTCGGCTTGCAAATATTCGATCATCCAGGGAATGTCGACGGGTTCGGGGAAGACGAAGTCGTCTTCGAGGTGGAAAACGAAGTCGATGTCGTCGTTGAGATGATCCCAGCCGGATTGGATTGCGCCGGCTAAGCCTTTCCGAGGTGTGTTTCGGACAATGTCGAAGCCGTCAGGGCAGAAGCCGACTGATTCGCCGGAATCGTCGACTAGGAGCCGTTGAGAGAACGGGTAGTTGAGGCATTCGCTGGCGGATTGCAGAGTTTGTTGTAGATAGTCCCAGCGTCCGTCGGTGATGACCATGAGAGCGACGTTCACTGGACGACCACTCCGTGTTTTGCCCAGCGTCGCATGAAAGCGCCTTTGTCTTTCGCAAGCTGCTGTTGCATTTCTGGATTGTCCCAGTTGCCAGTTTTGGAACCTCCGTCGATGTGTTCGACGGTTGTTTGAGTTGCCATTGCGTACCATCCGCCGGCCATGTCGATGGAGAGGACGAGGTCGTTGTCTCCGAACCACCATTTGCAGTCTTCGGGGAAATGCCAGCCTTCCTGGAACCATTCGGACTTCACCATGAACGCGAAGCCGGCGAGGCCGCCTGTTCCGTCGTAGCGGTCGGCGCAGATGCCGTGGAGTTGGACGACTGGTTCTGTTGTGTCTCGGCTGTCGTAGTTGGGGCAGATGGCGACCATGTGCGGGTCGGATCGGAGCGCTTCGGCCATTGTTGACAAGAATTTGTCGCCGATGATGATGTCGTTGTTGAGGAAGGCGATGTTGGCTTTGGGGTGACGGTTCATTGCCCAGTGGGCGCCGGCATTCCACATTTGGTGGATTCCTAATCCTTCACAGTCGAGGACTTTGGCGAAGGTTTGAGCGCCTAACCATTTGCGGGTTTCAGGGTTGGAGCCGTTGTCGAGGACGAGGATTCCGTCGTGTTCGTTTTGGTCGTGCAGCTGCCGTAGAAGGGCTTTGGTCATTTTGAGGTTGTCTTTGACCGGAACGATCACAAAGTTTTTTGTTGGCACCAGTTCGGGCGGTACTTGAGGCCAGAAGTCCTGTGTGGTCAAAGTCCGTTTTTTGATGTGGCCGACTTCGATGGTGGTGTCGACGACACAGCGGAAACCGACTGCCTGTGCGCGCAGACTGAACACATAGTCTTCGCCCATGATGTCGTGGACTTCTTCGCCGGTTTCGGGGTCGGTCCAGTCCCATTGAACATATTTGAACCAGGGCTGAGCGTCTTTCCGGTTTGCTTCAAAGATTTTTTGGAAGACGGTTCGGTGGATGAGGACACAACCGGAGCCGACTGCTCCGACCTGCCAGTGCTGCTCGGGTGGGATTGTCAAATATTCGCGTGGTGTCGGCGGGTCGAGTGTTTCGAAGCCGATGCAGGCGGGGACGATCCGATGATGTGGCTGGAACTTTTCGGCCATGATGAGCGCCGACAGGATTGGGCGTTCGATCGGGTCGGCGGATTCCAGCATGACGTCGACGAGGTTGAAGGCGAAGCGCTGGTCGGTGTCGATGAACAGGAGCCAGTCGGCGTCTGTTTCCAGGAATGCTTTGACAACAGTGTTTCGCTGTTGTGGGAGGTTGGTTCCGGCTTGGGCGATGAGCCAGCCTGGATGATCTAGGACTCGACTGTTTTTGTCGTCCCATGACTTCAACGCGAGGAGGGAGAAAACGAAGTCGGGTTCGAAACTGCCGTAGATGACGCCTATGGCGACTTTCGGGGTGGTTGCCACTGCTGCTCCTTGTCGGGATGTCGGGGTATGTCGGGGAAATGTCGGGGAGGCGTGGACCGGACCCCTCAGCCCCGACGCTGAGAGGTCCGGTTCACTTCTTGTCAGACGATCAGACCTTGAGCACCTTGAAGGCGTTTGAGGTAAGAACGTCTGCGCCGGTACGCCAGAAGGCGAACCAGCCGGCCTGTCCGGTCGGGCGCTGGTTGGCACCCATGACCATCGGCTGGTACATGATCTCGACGCCTACGCGGTCGATGATCTTGTAGTTGCTGAAGTCGCCCAGGATGAGGACGAAGTCGTTGCTGCCGGAAACGATGGTGGTGTCCATCGACTCGTTTGAGTAGGTGTTGTACCCGATCATCTGAGCCGGAAGACCGCCACCATATGACGCCCAGAAGTTGGCGTTGGCGTCGGTTGCCTGGCGGAGCTTGTTGTACGTCGAACGCGGTCCAAGGAAGTTGGCGTTGCGACGGAAACGAGCGCCGAGGGCGTTGTCGAGGGCGTAGACGTCGGCGGCCACGAGGTCCGCTGCGCCTGCTGCACCCGAGGTGCCGTTGACTACTGGGCCGGTGCCGGAAAGGCGGGTGATGAGGCCGTAAGGCTGACCCGAACCGGTGCCGGAGATGTGGGCCGTCTCTTCGAGGCGGTCACGAGCGTCGGCGATGAGTTCGCCAACCTGCGCGAAGCCTGAGTCCGAGATGACTTCGTATGAACCGAACAGCCAAGCGGCAGCCTTCGCCACAGTGATCGTCGGACCACCAAACGTCGGTGTCGCGTCTGCTGCTTCAGTGCCTTCTGCAAGCCACTCAGCGGAAACGCCAGCCGAGGTAACGCCATCCCACTGGTCAGTCGTGATCGACGTGACATTCGCAATCTCGCGAACCTGGTTCGAGGAACCAGCGTTGGTGAGAACGATTGTCGGGTCAAGGAACTGTGGGACAAGAACGCCACCGTTTGCCGCGGTGAGCGACATTGCGGCGCGTGCTTCTGCGTTGCCGAGGATGCGAGGGACGCCTGCCGCTGGGGAGCGGAAGTAATCCTCAAACGCCTCAAGGTATTCGGGCGAGGAGGTGCGGACGATATGGCGGGCCACGATGTCCTGATCACCTGAACGCTTCTCAAGCATCTTCGTTGCGTTTTCGCGTGCTTCGTCAGAAACAAACGAGGGGAGGTGCTTTTCGATGACGTCGAGCGCACGTCCACGGAGTTCGCTGCCGGACTCGTGTGGAAGGGTGCTGTGGTCGAACGCGTCGCGCGCGGTGTGGGTGTTGACGTTAATGGAGGTCATTGCTCCGTCTCCTGTTTCGGTTGCGGCCGGTGCGAAGTCGGCGATTTGTGCTTTGCGCTCCTCGAGGGCCGTGAGTTCGGCTTCGGTTGCGCGTACAAATTCAACGCCGGCTTCCCAAGAAGCCTGTTCGTCTGGGTCAAATGAACGCTCTTCAGCGTCTGAATGCATTTCGCGAAGAATGGCCTTGACGTAGTCAACGCCTTCGCGGAGGTTCTTTTCGTCCATTAGAGGACTCCTTCGATCGTTCGCAGCTGTGCGCTGCGCTGATGGGGGGACAGACCGGAGTGCTGTTGCGAGTCCTGGTCAGAATCGGCGGGCCGCTCCGAAGTGCCATTGCTGGCGGGTTCGGGTTGGGTGCCGAGAACTAGCGCCCTGGCGATCGCTTGGCGATCGTTTTGAGGCAGTGAGAACAGTGGTGACAGATCGGCAGACCTGACGCCAACACTGGTTTCAGCGTAGGCGGGGAAGACTACCGGTCCGAGTTCGAGGAGTTTAACTTCCTCGAGGGTGCGTACTGGCGTATCGCCTGACTCGTCGACGCTGTCTCGCACTACCTGAAAGCGGAAAGACATTCCGTCGATAGATCCGGAGGCGATGGCGTCGCGAACTGGTTGGATCAGCCAGTTATCGGCGAGGCGTGCTTCGACGTACAAGCCATGCTCGTCTTCGCGAAGTTTTGTGATTTGTCCGAGTGGCATGGAGCCGAGGAGCGGGTGGCGGCCGTGTTCGAATTGCAGGACTGGCATTTTGGCGTTGATTGAGCGTTTGAATGCTCCTGGGCGGATTCGTTCTTCGAACGTGCCTTCCCAGTTGTCGATCATGGTGGAGCGGTTGAAGACTGCGGCGTAGCCGGTGAGGGTGAGTCCGTCGCCTGTGTCTTCTGCTGCGCGTACCTCGAAGGGGACGTCACGGTAAAGATCAGAGCGTGTTTCGGTGGCGCGTGCCGATTCCATTTCCATCATGGGTTCTTCCTGGACGGTTGGGTCGGTCGGGGCTTCGATCGTGAGTAGAGATTCTGGAATGATCCAAAATTTGCAGATTGCGGCGGGGTCAATGTCGCCTTCAACTATCTCACACGCGCGCGGTCCTTCATAGAATGCACAGTTGGAGCAGACCATGCCTTCAGCGGCGAACGGGTTGGTGTCTGGGCTGGCATAGTGGGCGCCTTGTGCGCCGATGCCCTGGTTGAACATTCCGAAGACGTCGACAATTTCCTCGAGGTTTTCGTAGAGCTGATTTTGGAGGGGTGTGACGGGGTAGATGCCGTCGATTCCGCGTTCGGTGGTGTCAGCCATGACGGCCCTTTCGTCGTTTGAGGCGAGAATGTTGGTTGCCCAGGTTCGGCCGGGGTCTCCACCCCATAAAGCCCAAGCGATTCGGCCGTTTGAAGGGTAGCCGTCCTGGTCGGGCGACCATCCTTGGCCTTTTTTGTCGATTTCGTGTCGGTCAAAATATGCTTTCACACGTTTCACTGTGGAAAGTGGAAGATTTCGGCCGTTCACGATGTCTCGGGCGCGTGCGATACCGATGGCGGTTCCGCCTCGGCCGTATTCGCTGCGCCAGTCAAGGCCTTTTTGTGCTTCTTCCTTCATGCCGGCCGTGGTTTCGTAACTGTCAGCGGCTCGGCCTTCATCACCAAACTCGGCAATGTTTAGAGCGGTGAGTTGGTCGTCTGCTTCGGCTTTGGAAGTGTGACAGCCCATGATTTCGTCGGTGGTTGTCTTAACGACAGCCCAACCGGAGCAACCTTCGACGCCCTGGAGAACGTCATACGGCATTTGCGTCTCCGTTTGTCGGTGCTTGCAGCTGCACACTGAAGACGCCTGTGTGTTGAAGGACTGTGGTGTCTCCGGTGGCGATGAACTTGGTGACTGTCGACGGTTCGAAGCCGGCTTCGACGAGTTGACGCATAGAAGAGGCTTGTGTGGCTCGGATGTCGGCTTCGTCTTTTCGGTCTTCCTGAAGGAACATGATTTGGGAAGGGTCGAAGGACAGTTCGGCCGGTGTTCCGACTGGAAGAGCCAAGATTCGTTCCATGGACGCGCAAAGATTCTGAGCGGTGGGGGTGAACCAGGCGTCGGCCCACATTCGACGGGTTTGTGAATAGTTGCCGGCGTTGAGTGCTGAGCCGGCCAAGCCTTCGGAAATGCCTAGGAGTGTGGCTGGGACGCGCGCGCGAAGAGCGATTCGGGTTTCATCGACGCCTTGAGTGTTTTTGAGGTCGAGTTGTTGCAGGTTTGAGCCAGCAACTTTTACGTCTGAGCCTCCGCCGAGCACGAGGGTTTTGTAGGCGTTCGCTGCACCTTCGTGGCGTTGGTTGATGACAGCGGCGATGTCGGTGGCTTGCTGCTGGGTGGTGTGAGGGTCGAGGGTGACGATGAGTTGCGGGGTTGCAGCGTTGGCGAAGAATTTGGATTTGAATTCGGTGGCTTGACGGTCGGTGGTGATTTCGGAGAGAACCGAACCGATCCATGATTGTCCACGCCACCAGAACATCGGGTCTGGTTCGGGTTTCCAGTGAGCGACCTGTGAAGGTGCCAGGAAGACAGGGTCGTTTTTGGAGTTGGGGCCGCCTGGCTGATAGGCGTAGCCGACGAGTTCCGAGTCGAGCTGTGTGGTGGGGTCGACGTCGGATTGTGCGGAACCGAAGACGATTGTGACCCAGTCTGGGCGGAGGAGGCGGAGTTGGCCTCCGTTTCGATAGAAGAAGGCGTTTCCGGCGAGGCTGTTGTGTTGTTCCGCTGTGTACAGCAGCTCGGGGCGGGTCAGATCGCCAGGGTGTTCAAGGACAGCGAGTTCGGTGTTGCCGAACAGTCGGCCGGTTTCGCCTTGGAGCAGCGATCGCCACTGAAAACGAATTTGTGACATCAAAAGCGCGCGCGCTGTGATGGCAGCGGCGACGACTCCGGAGCTGTTGTAGACGCCCTGCACATATCCGGAGAAGTTGGCGGAGACAGCGGTTCCTGGCGCTCGTAATGGTGAAGCGATGCCCTGATAGGTGTTTCCGTTGAAGGAGAACATGGCGAGGACGTCTTCGAAGGTGAGGCCGTTGGAATAGGAGCGTTCAAGTTCCTCGAGGTTGCCGCTGCGTAGTCTGTCCAGAAGTCTCATTCAACGTCCTTCAATAAGCCGGCCACGATGAGGGCGACGCCTGGCACACATAATGCAAGCCAAGAAATGGGAGAGAGGGCTAGACCTATGGTGAGCAGGACTAGTCCCGCAATGATAAACGCAAGAGCGGTTTTCATGCGAGCAACGCAAAAGGGGCGATTGGCTGTTCGGGAGACATTCGGGCTACCTCATCGTAGGAGAGAATGGCGGCGACCAATCCGTCGATCTTTGAGTCAATCGTAGGTTTCACGATTGCCGGGAGATCGGATCGGCCTTTGGATTTTGTCAACAAAGCGTTCAACGCATACTCGCGCAATTCGGGCGAACCATCATGGGTGAAAGATCCCTCGTCGATGGCCTCGAGGAAGCGGTCGATGGCCGGTCCCATCCTGGTCGGACGGTTGGTCAACACTTCGACGACAATGGGTTCGCCAAATGATTCGCCGAACTCTTTGTCCCAGGACTCGATCTCTTCACGCCAGCCGGGAGGGTCACAGGCGAACCGGCGGACTTGGAATGTTTCTCGCAGCTCGGAAACTTTCTCTCGGATCTCTTCCCGAGGTACTCGATAGTCACGGCCGGCGAACTCTGGGCGTTTCCAGGCGTCGATGAGGAAGAGGTGTGGTTTGTCGGTGAGTACCCAGCCGACGAGGACAGTGTCGTCGGCGTTTTCGCCTCGGTCGGATCCGTCGAAGCCGATGGCGATGATTTCTCCGCCTTCGGGGTTGAGTTGAGGGGCCGCCAGCAAGTCCCATTTGTCGGGGTCGATGGCGCGTTGTTCGCCTTTCCATCGAAGATTGTGGAAGTAGCGGGCGTTTTCCGCTTTGACTGATCCTGGCGCTCGGATCTCGTGTTCGATCATGCCTGGCAGATCCATCCACTCACCCGCCGGTCCGTAGGCCTCTTTGAGTGAAGCCAACTGGGCAGCGTCGTCGTCCCATGAAGATTCGGTTATGGACCCTTCCCGGTGATGCCAGCAGAAACTGAAAGAGCGGTCCTGACGTTCCATGAGCTTCTCGGCCTCGTCGTAAAGATCCTCGGCGACTGAATGCTGACCAGGCTGGAACATTGTTGTCGTCGCCAACATCCACGGCTGAGCAATCTTCCGCTTCCGAGTATTTCGACGGACCATGGCGTGCATCTGCCGCAACTCCGGCAAATAGTACAAATGCGGCTCGTCGACTACTGCGAAGGTTTCTTTGCCGCCATCCTTCGAAGCTGCGCCGGCAGTCGAGGGCCGAACCTCACCCAACCGGCCACCCTTGCCGATAAGGGTTCGAGTGGATCCGATATCGAGCTGCGAGAAACCCCATTCGGAGGGGAACTGGTCGCGCGCGTGTTCAAGCATGGCTTGGACGTTGCCGTAGGTGTTGCCGGTTTGGTTCTCTTCCGTGGCTAACGGACGAATGAACGGATATGTGACTGGTTTTCCTACCGGTTCGCCATTGGCGTCCCAGCCGTCGAAGCGGACAGGGCCGAGGAGTTCGGCGCAGGTGATAGCGCCGGCAAACTCTGACTTCGCCCTACCTTTCGGCATAGAAATACCGAAATAGGACACCACACGGCGTCCTTCGTTCTCATGGCCTTTCGGGAAGAGGCGGTAACAGTCGAGGATGATTTGGCAGAACTCCTCATCCCAGACGAGTTCTTCGCCTTGGATATCGCCAGGGCCGTGGCACAAATACTTTTCGGTCCAGTCGATGACCTGCCAGCCAAGAGTCGGCCAGTCTGTCGGAGCGGTGAGGCGAGTGAGCGGCATGAATGTCCTACGCCAAGTTGGATCGGCGAGTCTGTCGACGTTCGGCAATCTCATCTTGGACTTCGGAAGTCGGGGTAGAGGCTTCTGCCTTCACTGGCAGCTGCGCCCATCGTAGGTCTTGGCGACCCTTCGGCGTGATGCCGTAACGATCCAGCAGCGGAAGAATCTTTGTCACGTCAATCTCCTCGAGCATGACTTTGTCGTAGAGCATGACGAGCAGTTGGAGTCCTGGCAGATCCTCGGCGCTGTAGAAGCTGGCCCACCAGGCGTTCATCCATGTCTTCCACGCGCGCTTTCCATGCTCGGAGAGTGAGGCGGCGGGCGCTGGGATTTTGCCGTGTTGCCAGCCTTCAAGTTCGGCGACGTTCCATTGGTAGGAACTTTTTGACCGATCTGACTGGCCTAGAGGTTCTGGTTTTTTTCCCGTCGGCATGGCGCTCCTCGAGTCGTTTTTGTTATCCACAGGTGGTTTTCCACAGGCTGAGTTTTCCACAGCCCGGAAATTTTGACGATGACGTTTCCCACAGGGTTGTCCACAGATTGGGGTTTTCCACAGGGTTATCCACAGATTTCAGTTCCGCCACGCACAGCGAGAAGGGGGGCGCAGGGGTTGTCAAGCCCCCGAGGAGGCCGTTGTCCACAGGCCCCTCCCCCATAGTCCACAGGCTGGGGATATCCTGTGGACAACTTCTGGGGATAAAGGGTTGTGGATAACCGCTACTCGGGGGCGTTATGCACAGGGTAGAAGGTTATTCCGGGATGGTGGGGGGTAGTGGTGGGGTGGTGCGCCTCCTCTCCCTGTCGTAGGTCGCAGCTTTGCTGCTGTTGCATTGTCGACACAGGACTCCGAGGTCGTGGTCGACGACCAGGTCGTAGGCGGGGTGGGCGGGTCGGCCTGGATGATTAGGCATTGTCCAGCCTGGACAGTTGAAGCCGTGAAGGGTGATCCACTCGAGACGAAGTTGTTGGGACTGGTAGCGCCAACCTCCTGCGTACTCCTCCCTCCTACCCCTCGCCCTACCCCTCGCCCGTTCGTAGGTCCGTCGGCATGGTTGACATGGTTGGGGTGGGGTTACCCATCCCCCACATGTTTCACATCTTCGAGCTGCCATGTGATGTTCCTTAAGGTTCAGAAGAGGGGTGTTGTTTGTGGTGTTTCTGGGGTGGCCTCGGACCGCGTCCCCCTATAGGGGGGGACGCGTCCCGTTTGGCTCGCTGCTACCGCGTCCCGTTCGGGGTCTATCGCGTCCCGATTTTCTGAGTCTGTGACGTGGGGTTTTGTTAGCGCGTCCGGCGCGTCCCACTTTTCACCCTGCGCGTCCCGCTGTCGCGTCCCGTCGAGCGCGTCCCGCTGGTTTTCATCGCGTCCGACGCGCTTGTGCGCTTGTGAATTGTTGGTGATGCCGGCGGTGAGTCGCATGTGTTCTTGGCTGTTGGCTGCTTGTTTGCGGAACTTGAGGGCGGTTCGGATGCGGCTGTCTCTCATCTTGTGGCCTGCTTCTCGGACAGCGGTTTTGGCGGCGTTGAAACCGACGTTGTCGGGGAGGTTGAGGGACTCGAGGAGGTCGGCGTCTTGGCGTGTGCCGTCGGGCCATGCTTGGTCTTGGGCGTCGATGACATAGTCGTGGCCGTGGTCGGTTTCGATGCGGCTGATTCGAATGTCTTGGGGTACCCAGGAGAGGCGAGAGTGTGTCCGGTTGAGTCGGACTCCATCTCCTTTGTTGGTGTTGGTTCGTGAGAGCTGCCAGACGATGTCGACGTCGTCGGCTTTGGCGCTGGAGCCTCTCATTCCTTTTTCGACGGATTTGCCGGAGTGGTCGGTTCGTAGGACTGCGACGCCTCTGGCTTTGAGTGAGAGTCCTGTGTGTCGGTAGAACGCTCGGACTGTGTCGGCTCGGTCTTCGTCGCCTTCGACTGCACGGCCGAAGGTGTCGACGACTACGAGTTCGGCTTGGGTTTGGTCGACCAAGTGGAGGAGGGCGGTGGCTCCTTCGATGGTGTCGAGGGGTGGCAGTGAGGGGAGGAGGGCGTAGTGGAGTTTCTCGAGGTTGTCTTGGGGTCCGTAGCCGAGTTCTGTGAGTCGTTCGATGAGGTCGTCTTCTGTCATTTCGTAGTCGAGGTAGAGGACGTTTGTGGGGGTGGCTCTGGTTTGTCCGAGGATTCGGGATCCGGTGGCGACTGCTGCGACGATGGCGAGGGTAATAGTGGATTTGCCTGCTTTGGCTGGGGCGTAGAGGGCGATGGCTCGGCCTTTGGGGATGATGGGTTCGGCCAGCCATTCTTCGTCTGGTCGGTCGTCTGTCCAAAGTTTCGTCCAGTCGACGAGGTGGGCGAGTTCGATCCGGTTCTCGAGGTGTTCGATGGAGGGTTCGGGTGGGATGATGAGTTGGTTTGTGAAGTAGTTGTCGAGGGTTTGGGTTTCTTGTGTGTGGAGGTGTGTTGCAGCTGCTGAGCGGTTCCCGTTGTGGTGTCGGCAGGCGTAGTAGCCGAAGCGTGAGTAGGAGTCTTCGGGGAGCCAGGGGATGGAGGATGTGAAGGTGGTGAGGATGTCTCGGCCTTCATGTCCGACTGTGGCGGAGATTCCTTCTCGGATGTCTTTCCCTGGTCGGGTCCATTGGGTTTCGCCTGTTGGGAGTGTGGCGGCGAGGGTCCAGCCGTCTTGTTGGAGGAGTTGGGGCCAGGTGGTTTGTTGGTTGTATCTGGAGGCGATTGAGTCGGTGTCTGACGGCTTGGCGGGGCTGGATGGTGGTTGTGTTGGTTCGGGTGTGGTGAGGAGTTGCAGGAGCCATTCAGGGGCGTCTGAGATGGTTTGGCATCCGTGGTCCCATTGGTAGGCGTTGCCGTTGGGGTGGATGGTTGGTGGTGCGACGATTTGGCCGCCGATGCCTCGGATGTCGAGTCCTGGTCCGAGCCGTCGGCCGGCGTCGTTTCGGATCTCTTGACCGGTCGGGTAGGTGAAGAGGAGGTGCCATCCGCCGGAGCCGGTGATGGACATGAGTGTTTCGGGGAGTCGTCCGTATTGTTCTTCGAGGTCGGCGAGCGTTTCGTCGCCTGCTTTGGTGTCGGTGATGTCGACGTCGAGGACGAAGAAGCCGGTTTCAGGTCCGGTGGCGATGCCGATGCCATGGTCTGCATAGGGGCCGGTGAACCATTCGGTTATGACGTCCGGATCGTTGCTGGCGATGTTCTGCCAGTTGGTGAGGGCCGGCCGCTTTTCCCCTGGTCTGATGGGGACGATACGCCAGCCTCGGCCGGCGTAGTCAAGTGCTGTCGGGAGCGGGGATGTCATTGCTGGCTGAAGTCCATTCCTGTGGTGTCTTCGATAGCGGCCATCAGTTCCATCATTCCGGAAAGATATTTTGCGTTCGCTTCACAAAGAAGCTGGATGAGTGCGATGGCGTGGCAGAGGTCTTCGTCGAGGGTTTCAGGGTTTGGCCAGAACCTTTGGTTTTTGAGTGCTTGGAGTATGTCGTCGGGTGTCATGCTGCTCCTTCGAGGTAGGGATCGATCCAGTGCGGCCAGATGATGATGGGGTGGAGTCCGAGGCCGATGGCTGCCCGGTCGGCTGTGTTGTCGGTGAGTCCACGTTCGGTTGATCTGTGAAGGGTTCGGGCCGGTATGCCGGTGAGGTAGGCGAGTTCCACAAATTCGGTGGTTCCTGCCGCTTGGAATAGTGACTGGATGGGCCAGTAGAGGGAGGGGCCTTGCCGTTCGTCTTCTCTGCCTTTGAGTTTCAAATACCAGTCACGGTTTGCTTTTTTGCAGAGATCGCAGCGGCAGCGGTGGTATTTGTAGCCGGTGGTTGTTCCGTGTTTCATCGGCCGTTGATCGTCCACCAGGTGAGGAGTGCTTGGCAGGTTTCACAGTCGGGGCCGTGGTGGTGGCGGTGCAGTTTCATCAGCTCGGCCTCGAGCAGATTGCCGGCGTTGCGGACGAGTTCGATGTCAGTGTGGGAGATGATGTCGGGGTTGTGGTTCATTGTTCCTCGTTGTTGACTTTTTCTCGGATCTCATCTGCTACGTCAGGGCGATTTTCTTTTATCCATTGCCAGGCGTATTGCTTACGTCGGACAGAAGAAATGTTGAAAATACGAGATTTGTTATCGAGTTTTTTCCGGTATAAGCGCGCGTAGTTTCGAGCTGCTTCCCTACATAAATCACAGCGGCATTTGTGGTAGTTGTAGGCGTTGTATGTGCCATGGGGAATTTCTCCCATTACATCCATCCAAACTTTCGGGAGCAGCCCGGCCAGGCGTTCCAGCCGGATCCGGCGAGGACTCGTTCAGCAATGACGATTTGTTCTTCTCGGGAGGCGAGGTAGGCGTCGGCGGCGTAGTCGAGGCCTCCGTTGCTTCGCCAGGTGCCGATATGAAACATGATTCCTCCGGAGAATCCGCCTGTGACTGGCGGATAGTCCCATTTTCCGCCGGATTCGCATTCGGCGAGCTGGTCCCAGCGGTCACCTGTGGGGGATGATGCCGCTGGGTCAGCCTTTGGGGCCGCCGCCGATCTAGGTGGAGTGGTCGTGGTTGTTACGGATTTTAGATACACGTCGAGGTCGGCTAGCGCGCGCGCTGCGTTTGTGTGGAGGTCGTAGCCGACCCAGTCGGGTTCCTGGCTGGTTGCTGTGGTCATTTCAATTTCAGCGTTTGCTGGTACTGAGCAGCGGCCGACTATCACGGCTGCTAGGAGAATGAGGGCGACTGCTAGGCAGCCGGCGGTGGTTTCTTTCCAGTGCTTTCGGCTTTCATCCATTGCGGGTTTCCTCGAGTCTTTCGTGTACAGCTGCGACAGAGCACAGCGAGTACTGGTTGTGGGGTCGAGTATTCGTCGGCGCATTTTGGGCAGCGCCAGTCCCGATGTTTGTTTGCCGAGGTCACGTCAGGGTTCGGGAGCGGTCGTAGATGGGGAAGGGGACGTTGTCTGGGTCGCGTCGTGTCCATGAGGCGAGTTTTTGGGCGATTTGGAAGGCGTCAGCGTGGTCGGTGGCTGTTGCCAGGGTGATCCGTTCGGCTCCCATGGACGCTTCGATGAGGTAGAGCTTCCTGTGGTGGTCGGTGCGGATGAGGATGTGTTCTTTGTCCATGACTGGTCTTTCGGGTTGGTGAAGCAGCCTCACCACAGGTCGGGTTTGTGGTGAGGCTGCCTCGAGGTCAGGCGTTTTCTTCTGCCGCTTCGATGGTGTACATGAGAAGCCACATTTGAAGCGCCTGGCGGATAAAGGTGGATCGGTTCACTCCAAGAGTTTCAGCGGCTCGGTCGATTTGGTCGATGAAGTCTTGGTCTAGTTGTGCGCCAATCAGTCGCTTTCCCATGTCACATCAGGTCGTCAGCGGAGATGCTGGCTGGCTTGGGTGGCTGGTATTGGGCAACGTACTTTTTTGCGGGGTTGAGTCCGGCTTTGGTCGGCGGCTCGTCTTCCTGGTATTTGACGGCCAAGATCCCGCCGGCTTCGAGGTTGCAATCTGCCTTTGTGAGGGCGTCTTTGATTGCTCCGAGCATGAAGCCTTTGGCGAAGATTCGTGTTTCTTCTTGGGTGTCCTGGTCGATGCCGGTGAAGACGAACTGCATTTTGGGTTTGCCGTCTGCCCAGGTGATGGGTTCTCCGGTGATGAAGTCGGTTTGTTGCCGTTCTTCGAGTCCGGTGATTTTGATTTTGACCAGGTCGCCGATGTTCGGGAACTTGGCAATGTTGCCGCCACCTTTTCGGGTGAGGGCCTCTGCTGCTGTGCTGTCAAATGTCACTGTTGGGTTTCCTTGTCTGTCGGGGAGCCACCTTTGATGGCTGTGACGATGTCACCTTCCAACCGGCATCCGTTCTCATCCCACATTGGGACGAGTTCGAGGTTGTTGATGGCGGTGACGATTCCGAGAGCCGCTTTGGCTTCGGCCTTTCGGAGAGTGCCAAAGGCGTCTCCGAGAGAATGGTGGGGGATCTTTTGGTCGGTCGCATTGTCTAGCACCGTCCATGTCAGCTCGTCATCGCGATGGACAGCGAGGTCGATGATGGCTTGGCAGATCAGGTAGCGGCGTTCCGCTGGGATCCCTTGTGGCGGTGACAGTGCGAGAGAGCGGCCGCAGGTTTTTGCGTCTTCAAGAATGTTTTTCACCCAAAGGAGGGACGCTTCGGGGAGTTCCATTGCCCGGTCGTTGAGCCGGTTGATGATGTCGGTGTGGATGAGGGTGTCTGTTCCGTCGTTGACTGCTCGTCGCCTGGTTGATTTTTTGGGTGGCACTGGAGGCGGGTTGAGGTCTGGGAGTGATGCGAAGGGGAGGCCAAGTTCTTTTTCGAGTACGTCAAGTACGCGTGAGATTCCGTCGCCCTGGTCGAGTGTGATTGGGTCGCCCGATTTCAGGGTGGGGTGGTTGTCGGGCCAGGCGTTGGCGAGTGCTTGGGCGTGGCCGTCAACAACAATTCGGGAGATTCGGTCAAGGGTGGCGATTCGCCATGGATCGTCCACATGTTGCACTTGTCCCGGGCGTTGGCGTCCGTACAGGGCCGCTGTGGCTTGCTGTGGGGTGAATGGGTGGATGGGTGTGTATTTGCGGAGCCGACGTACCTCGAGCGCTGTGTGAAGCGCCTCTGTGCCGGCTTCGAGGTCCAGCCAGTGGAGTTCGGCCAAGCCGGAACCTGGTTGACAGTGAATGATGATTCCGGCCGATTTGGAAACATTCGGCATCGGTTCACGGATATCTTCTGAGCCGTCTTTCGCTGGGCCTTGGGTGTAAAGGTTGGAGGCGTTGGCGTAGATCGAAAGTTGGATGGCAAAGCCGAGTCCGCCATATTTCACTGAGGAGCCGGTTTTGAGGTCGGACACAAAGGTTTCTTCGCCATCGGTGAGGAGAAGGTCGAAGGTTCCAGCGACTTCGATTTCATCGTTTACCACGATCCGTTCGGTCATGCCATCGACGAAAGACAGGCCAGCATCGGAGAGGGCGGAGAGGATGGCTTCGATGTCGGCGTGATATGGGTCGGGGGCGATGAACGTGGGGTCTTTGAGGCGACGTTCGAGCAGTCCGTGGACAGCGGTTCCGAGGTCCCGTCGGACTGTTGCTCCGCCTGCCTCGGACGCGCGCTTCACCAAACTGTCTAGGGTCTTCTTGTCGTCTTGTGGGGTAGTGGCGACTAGGGCGACTAGGTCTGGTCGAAGGCCAAGTCCGATGGCGGTCATTCGAGAGTTCCATGCCATGAGACTGGAGGAGTCGTCGAGGATTTTGGCGATTGTGGTGGCTCGGGTGTAGCCGACGAGTTTTTCGCCTCGAGGTGGGAGGACTTGGTATCGGCCCCAGCGGTCCCGGCGGGTTTCTGGGGTGGGCTGGTTGAGGCTGTTGATGGCTGAGGGGTCTAGCGTTGTCATTTGGTTTTCTCCTGGTCGGGTTGGAGGGTGTGATGTGGCCGTTGTTGTTGTCGGTGTTTGAGTTGTTGGGTGTGTTTGGTATGTGGCAGGCCGGCCGTGGCCGGTGGTGGGGTTGGTTGGTAGTGATGCTGCATTCGTGGCCCTGGGCTATCTATGCGATCGTCAGCAATCAGCCAGGCTTCCTGTTCATGTTCGGAATGTGGCAGCTAGTGAATGGCTGGAACTGCTGGTCATGGTTTCATCGTCGCCGGAACCTGTGACAGTCATCGTTTGTTCCATTCGGCTCGGAAGCGTGCGTTGCAGCTGCGACAGTCCAGGCAGCGGCAGCCGGAGTTGTAGCGGAGCCGTGTTCCGTGTTGGGCAGATGGGAGTTTGATGCCTTGTTGGATTCGGTAGAGGCGTCGGTCTTTTTCGGTCATGCCTGCCCAGATTCCGAAGCGTTCTGGGTTGTAGGTGACGTAGTCGCGACAGTTGCCGATGACTGGGCAGGTTTGACATATGGCTTTTGCTTTGTTCATTCGGGTTGTGTCGCCACGGTTGACGAAGAACAGGTCTGTTCGGCCTTTGCACGCTGCCCGGTCTGTCCATATGTCGAGGACGTCGGAATGTTCTTCGGGGTCGTTCACTCGTAGAAGCCGAACTGTTTGAGGGTGGCGTTTTCTGCTTTCAGGTTGGCGAGTTTTGCTTCAAGTTCTCGGATCTCTTCCAGCTGTGCGGCGATGATGTCGGCGGCGTCGAGGACGAGTTCGAGGTCGACTTGGTCGCTTTCGACGAGTGCTGTCAGTTGCTGACAGAAAATGGTGACGTTCGTTTCGGTCATCGTTTGGTCCCTTCGATGATTGTGATGAGCGTGTCGAGGGTGCAGGTCACATACCAAGAGCCGGGGTTGCCTTTTCCTCGTCGTTTGTGAACGACTATCCCGGCATAACGTGAGGCGTTAACTGCCTGGGCTTCGACGTCGTCGACCCATCCGGCGAGGTCAAGGCGCGCGTGGTTTTTGACTTGGATGGCCGGCCAGTTTTTGTCTGGAACCCAAATGTCGCCACGATCCAAGGTTGCGCCAGCTGGGACTCGTTCAGCTTCGACGCCTCGTACGTTGAGGTGGTCAGTGACTGCTCGTTCGGCGGCTGATCCTTTGGCTTTGTTGGCGTTGCTCACAGCGTTCCTTCGGCTATGAGCCACACCCAGCACATCATGAAGGCGACAAGGATGAAGATGGCGGTGGGGGCGATCCAATCGTGCTTCATCGACGTTCTTTGGTTGGGATTGCGAAGATGATGGCGGCCACGAATGCCAGGACGACTGTGAGTCCGAGGACCGGGCCGAGGGCGTCGTGTTGGGCGATGTGTTCGACCAGCCATGGAAGGAGCATGATTCCGGTGATGATGGCGAGGAGGATTCCTGTTTGTTTCATGCTGACCTTTTCGGAGTGTGGTTTGTCGGGTGATTGGTGGTTCGGTGGCAAGTTTTGCGGTGTTCTAGGTACGAGTCGGTGCCGTGTTCTGTGCGGTCGAATGATTGTTTGCACAGTAGGCAGCGTATGACGTTTGGTTCGGTCATAGGTCAACCTCGAGGTCGTTTCCGACTAGGACGATGACTGGAATGTCGGAGAGGCTAGGGGCCGGCGGTTTCGGTTTGTTGGATTGCCGGATTTGATGGGCGAAGAGGAGAGCTGCTGG
>JAULBY010104855.1:0-27395 GCA_032358315.1 Ophiocytium majus
TCTGATTTCCTGGTCACACGCACCGTGTGCAAAGGGCTTTCCGCGCCCTAAGCGGAGTTTAATAAGAGTACAGTATACATGGTACATGTATTACAGTAGTGCTGGCATATATGACATGGGCTCTTGCACGCCCACAAGTGCAAATAAATAAAACTACAGTAGTACTGTAGTATGTGCGCTGAAAAACACTCGTGTTTTGTTGCTGGTAACAGATGTGGAAGGCCGAGTACCTGTTGCATGACGACTTGGTGCGCAGAACCTTGTGCAGACATCCAGCCTGCTGTCACTGTGGGTTCTGCACCTGAGCTGGTGGGGCCCCAGCACCAGGCGCACACAGGTTGTGTTGGTGCGGCGCCTATCGCAGCGCATGTTGCTGGCACCAAACTGTGCTACTCGCCAGAAGGCGGCACACACACCTCGTGGCCGCTGCACACACGGTGACCCAAAGCAATGCCACCGAGCCAAAGCAACCTGGCATCAGCATACAGCCGCGTACTTCAGAAGTACCATGTACTTACAGTGAAGTACTTCTGAAGTAGTTACTAAGATTAGTATACTGAAGTATACATGACAACGTTGTTTAGCTCCACAACATCATCAGTGTCTTCATACTTCCAAGGCATTTCCCTGATCTCATAGGTGGACTCAGAGAGGCACCCACCTCGCACAGCACAGTGTACTGATGTGGTAGCCACGGGGTCACCAACGGCAGCACCATCAACCACGCCGTCGCCCCTTCCCCCCAGCCCCGTTGTCCCACGCCCGCGCCGCCGCCACCGCCACTGCCACCGCCACCGCCGCCGCTGCCGCCGCCTTTGCATCCGCGCCACCCCCTTCCATGTTGAGTTGGCTGTGAGTTGAAGTGGCGGCGCGCGGCAAGGGTGCGATGGCCCGCCATGGCAGCCGCCGTGGCTGCGGCGGCAGCACTGGCCTTGCCGCTGCCCGCGGAGGCGCCTGTGTGCACTGCTCGCCCGGCAGCAGCTGCACCTCGTCCAGCACCTCTTCCGGCACTTCCAGGTCGCCGTCGCCGTCGCCGCCGCCACCACCGGCACGGGCCGCCGGCGAATGGCATGAGTGTTTGGGTGCGCGCGGCAGTCGTGCAGCACGTCTGACAGTGTCGTGTGTGCAGCTGTGGCAGATGAGCGCCCGCCGCGCCCTTGGCACCGATGCCGCCAGCGCCAGCATCGGCACCATGCGCCCTCGCTGCCACCGCCCGTAGCGCCATGCTACCCTCCTGCGCCGACATCATGCCGCCGCCGCTGCTGGCGCCGCCACCACCGCCACCACCAGCTGTGCAGGCGCGGGCCGTGCAGTAAGGGGCAGCGTAGACACAGCGAGAAAGTGGGGTGGGGATGGGACAGTGCCATGACTGGTAGCACTTCAGGTACAAGTGTGGTGCACAAGTGCAACAGCGGCAGGTCTGCAGCGGGTGGGTGCCAGCGGCGGCAAAGCATTCAGCAGGGGGTGTAGGGGAGCAGCGATACATATGAAACCAATAATGGCATGCTCAAATGAGCTAAGGCTGACTTGACAGAGTATGCCCACATGGGGCAGAGTGAATGCGTGCCACCTGCTGCATGTGTCATCACTGTGCAATTTGTGCATAAGACCACACTGCGTACCTGCCTGGAGCTTATGCATGAGTGTGTAAACAAGCGCGCCAGGCCAAGCCACCTTATTGGCAAGCAGCGATACCATTGACATGCAGCCAGCACTGCATGCATCAATCACTGGCAAGGAGCAGACCTGTCGCAGGCAGCCACAGTACTCAACACATGCGGTGGCAAGCACGCAAGCAACCAGCTGCCTGGCATCCAAGCGAGTTTTTGCTGCTTCAGCTCACCTGTACCACCTGCGCCCTGACTAATCAAGTGGAGCGCGCAACGCCATGAGTGCCGCTTCGCGCTCCCTCTCGTGGTGCCTGTCAATTTCCTCCAAAATCATCAGTTCCTCCGCTTCCGGGGGCTGACGATATTGAGGCGCCACCCTGTTATTTTGGAGCCACAACAGGCGGCACTCCCAGATGATCACGCATAAGACCATGCATATGGCTACGTGCACCTGCAAACACAAGCACCAGCAGCAGGCAAAAGGCGGGGGGAGGGGGGTGCGCGGGTAGTGCAGGCAACTGTTTTGGGCCGCCCCAAAACACATTGCCCTTTCCATATATACCGCTGACCTGCCCTTCATGAGCTGCGTACAGGCACTGCAGTGCCTGAACAGGTACAGCGACGCTGTCAAACGCATGATATGGCCTGACAAGGGGGCAGTGTAGGAGCACTCACCAGTGCAGACTCGCAGTCCTGGGTGACTGGTGTGCAGTTCAGGAACCATTCCTCATCGTGCACAATGGGGAAGCTGACCCCGCCAATGCTGTTTGTCATGCATGGGTACATGATGATAAGCAGCAACAAAGCAGCAGCAGCGATGGCACAAAAGCAGCGGCAACCAGCGCAAGCTGCGGTGTCGACCAAGAAAATGACAACTGGTGTGGGTGAGCAGCCAGCGAGTGGTGTGCCCAAGCACCAACACTGACAGCATATGTGCCACTGGTGAGCACACCCGTTCACGTGCTTCAGCCTGAAAAACATTGCCATAAATCAAAGAGCTGGCACCACCTGCTCACCTGTACCAATCGGTGAAGTCGCCAAGCTTCCCAAGGTCCGTCCGCACGGTATGCCAGATCGTTGCCCAGTCCATGCTGCTGGTGTCAGCGTCGGTTGAATCGGCAGTGGCACCTACAGGGGTACGGCAGCTCTGGTGCGCGGTGGCGATGGTTTCGGTCATGTGCGACCCGCCGACAGCCTGGTCCCGGCTCCACATGCGCAGCAAGCACGTTGGCACCGAAGTTGCTGCTGAGGCTGGCGCTGGTGCTGGCGCAGCAGCCGAGGCAGCGGTCCCCAAAAAGGGCAGGTGGGGGTGGGTGGGCGGCGTGGTGCGGGCGTTGTTCAGAACTTTCGTGCGCTTGCCGGACAACGCCCGCACCACACCACCCACCCACCTCCAACTGCCCTTGTTGGGGACCGCTGCCTCGCCTGCTGCGCCAGCACCAGCCTCATGCGCCAGCACCAGCGCCAGCCTCAGCAGCAAGTTCTTGTCGTTGCTGCGAATGCGGATGCGGGGCCAGGTTGCCGCCGGCTCGCAGATCACTAACAGCAACGCCACCGCGCACCAGAGTTTCCGTGCGCGAACCATGACCGTCTAGATTTTAAGCCCTGGCCCTCAAGCTCCAGTGCTCTCACAGGACTTCGTCTCACAGATCTGTACAGATCAGGTGCAGCAACACCTGAAGTTGTCAAGTGCCATGCACTTCAACTTCAATATCATTGCCTGCTCAGCAGCCAGGCCCACAAGTTTGCCGTTTGCATGCATGCATGCCCGCCTTTGACAGCCGCAAGCACACCCACCCGGTGTCAAGCATCTGTGGTGCAAGCGGCGGCACTGGCGCTAGCAGCACCAGCGGGTGAAGTGCCGCTGCTGCAAGAAGGTGAGACTTTGCCCGCTTGTTTTCTGCTGGTGGTGCTGGTGGGGAAGTTTCACAACGGCGCAAGGGTGCGGCATTTCACAAGGCCGCCGGTTGTGAAGCAGCATCAGTGTGCTAAATAGCACAGAGGCACGTGCCGGGTCGTGTCATAGCAACGGCAACAGCAGTACAGCGGCAGCATTACCAGCACCACCACCAGCAGCGGCGGCGGCAGCAGCAGCAGCCGCAGCGACAACTGCTCCCAGGCGGCTGCAGTTTTGGCCGCACGGCAGGCTCGAGCCGACTTTTTCCCTTGGTCGCAGCCCAGTGGCGGTGCTATTGGTTCATCGCATAGCAGCCTAGCAGCCAGCGCCAGTGACAGCTTGATGCCAGCAGCAGCTGCTGCGCACCTGCGGCTGGATCTTGGGCTCGTGGATGCGCATTAGCAGCTGGTGCAGCCCCGTTCCTGCCGCGGCGCGTCGTTGGGAGCGCCGGGCCCTCTGGGCCAGCAGCAGCCACATGCGATGTCAGCCCCAGCACTGCAGTCACCACCACAATGGGTGCAATGCGTGGCAGTGATGCATGTTCACACATGCTTTTTATACGTTTGGGGGCCGCACTCGGCAGCTGCTGAGCACAACTGAGCTTGCATTTGCGGCTGCTGAGCACCGCTGCTTGCCGCCTGGGCGCCGCTGTTCACACCTGCGCAGCACGCTTTGCTGCTGAGCAGGAGCCATGGCGGCGGTGCGGCACAGGGCCGACAGCTGGGTGGATGGCGGCGTGACCGTGGAGGCGAATGTGGGCCCGCGCACGGAGGCGGACCTGAGCCACATGTTTCAGAGCCGGCGCCTGGCAAGCAGGTGTGTGGTCTTGGTTTTATAATTTTTTAAAAAAACATAATTTGTTTTAACAGCTAGCTCCTTACCAGTTCCATGGTTATTGTAGTGTACACGCGTGTGCGCTCAAAAGCGTCTCTTTCGGAGGGCCGTTCTAAAGGCGGGCAAGCACCACAGGCGTCACGGGCGGCGCGGCGCCTGCCCGCGGGCGTGTTGCGCGTTGGCGCCTGGAGGCATGTACTGAAGATTTATTTACTTGTACAATTTTTTTTCAAAATAAGCATGTGTGTATAATACACTACTATGTATACAGTCTCAGTGATACATGTACATACACTATGTACATGCTACTCTTGGCATCGAAAGGGTGGGGGAAAGGCGCGCTGCCACGCGCCTGGAAGCCGACAGCCGAGCCACTTGTTGCAAGGGTGCCTCCTGGCCACCCACATCTTGTATCTAGCCACACACCCATGTGGAAGTCCCACCTGTGGCGATCTGACAGCAGCATTGCAGCATGATGATGATTATTTGCTTGTGTGCATCCCTGGTGGACAGCAACAGCAGCCCGCCCCTGGTTTGGCTGCGTTCAGGTGCATGCAAACACATGACACCTGGCGCCGCCCTGCAGTATCGTCGATAGTTTCTACTTGCCTGATCCGCGGCCTGGGGTTTGTATTTTGAGTGCCTGTGGGGACCAGCTGCAAACAGGCGCCCAGACATGAGTGGGCTGCGATTGCTATCGTCCTCCTTACTGCATGTGGTCATTATGTTAGTTTGTAACTACTGTAGTATACCGGCATGCAGTGTAAATCATTTTGCAACCCCTCTCAGTGGCTCTCAAAGTAACATGCCCCCACCCCTATTGTGTCAGTCTGACAAATAAACGGTAGACACGGCAGGAATTCAGACAAACCGTTGACTTTGGTTGTGGCGGCATGCAGCCGAAGCGGGTGCTGAAGCGCGTGCTTGTATACATGGCGATGCCAGGGGTTTGCGGGGCGGGTGCTGGTGTGTGTGTGTGGGGGGGCGCACTGCCCTGCATGGCGCCCTGGCGGACGACTTGGCCTGGCAGGACAAGCCCCTGCCTGCCGGCAGCTCATGCCTGCTCGCCAGCACTTTCTGTGTTCGTACATATCACGCTGCCGGGCACTTGCCATGGCCACCAGTGGGTGTGCTGACATGCATGACATGACATATTGCATGAGGCAAGCAAATGAAGCTACTGGCGAAGTATGAAACATGTGATTACGTGGTGTACAACGTTCTACTGCACATATCCTTCATAAGTGTACCTATACCTCGCGAAATATATACATATACATGTACGTATATGGTATAGTTCTTGAAGTATTTATATCTACACGTAATGTATTCCATATTTGTGATGCATAAACTGCGCGGGTGCCGTGCGTTGATGCTGACTCCCCGCACATGGGGCCCTCGTGCGCCTGCGCGCAATGACATGGGGGCTGATGGACGCACTGAAGTATGCACATACTTCAAGTAATTGCTACAACGACCATGTGGTCGGTGGCACGCCTTTGAAACCGCACACTTCTATTCATACCATATACAGTGTACATATACTGCAGTAGCAAATTATTACGCCGCATGGAATGCGTGAATTGCGACAGCGCGGCGCTGCCATGGACCGCAGCTGACTGGCGCACATTGGGCCCTCACCTTAATGCCGCATGCGCGCGGTGACATGGGGCTGATGGAGGCGCTGAAGTATGCACATCACTGTTACAATAACCATGTGGTAGGTGACACGCCTGCAAACCCGCGCACTTCTATTCATAGTATACACACATAATTCGAAGTACATGTACATGGCATATCGTTACACCGCATGGAATGCATGAACAGCTGACTTTCCTCACATTGGGCCCTCACCTAAATGCCCCTGCGCGCAGTGACATGGGGCTGATGGAGGCGATGAAGCTGGACCTGCGGCAGGTGAAGGAGTACCTTGGCGGCAAGTGGCGGGCCCTCTGCTCAGGGTGCGTAATACACCTTGTCTCCAAGTGGTACTTTTAGCGGTAGTACTTGCGACGGTAGTACTTTTAACGGTAGCACTTGCAGCGGCCGTGTACACTCACCTGTTAGATGGTGTATGCGTATGACTGGCTGTGCAAATTAATGTTTGGGGAAGTTGCCTGTGTGCTACTCAGGCCGCTGAAGCTGAACCTGCGGCATTGCGCAAATGAAGGAGTACGTTGGCGGCAAGTGGCGGGCCCTCCGCTCAGGGTGCGTAAAACACCTTGTCTCCAAGTACTTCGAAGTAGTACTTTCGACGGTGGTACTTTTAACGGTAGTACTTGCAGCGGCCGTGTACCCTCACCTGTTGTAAATGGTGTATGCCTATGACTGGCGATGCAAAAGAGTGTTTGGGGAAGTCGCCTGTGTGCTACTTGGAATGGCGGCTCAGGCCGCTGAAGCTGTACCTGCGGCATTGCCCAAGTGAAGGAGTCTGTCGGCGTCGAGTGGCAAGCCCGCCAGTCAGGGTGCATGATGCTTTGTCTTGAAGTGGCGTGTTGCCGCAATGCTTTGTGACAGTTCTAGCTAAAGCTGGCAGTGCACAACAATGTTTGGGGAAAGCACAGCTGTGGCTGCGGGAGACAACATAGTAGCAAAATACATGTACGTGACTAGTATATACCATATGGTATGTATGCTACAGTACTGTACATCATAACTACTGTAGTATATATATGAAGTAGGATGAAAAACAATGTTTGGGGAAGGTCACCTCTGTTTGGGGAAGGTCACCTCTGTAACACTTGAAGAAAAGATTAAAGGTAGCACCCCCACTCTCTTGCTGAGCAGCACACTGCAGCGCCAGTTGGCAGGCCCTTCTCCGCTCAGGCTGTGTGCCTCGTTGTCTCCACGTAGTTGTAGTGTTTTGCACTTGTGGGCTGCAAAAAAACGGCTATTGCGTGCTGCCATGTACTGCAGCAGAAACATGGCCATGTCCGGCCCTGCTTAAATATACTCACAGCTGAGCGGTGCCAGCAACAAGTAGGTACTATACCACTACAGTAAATGTTCCTGTGTATGCAACTTACAGTGAAGTGCGGTGTTGTGACTCGCGACTGGGGGCATCGCCTGTTTTACTGAGCCGCAGATCTGAGGCGGACAGAATTGTGAACACTGGTGCTATTTGGGCCTGTTGGCTGGCCATTTTACCGGTATCGCTGATGTAGCAGCAGCACAAATTCCGCACAATGCACCAGTACTTGGGAATACCATGGGAAGTGGCTATGACTTGCCTAAACTTTATACTTTGAAGTACTTCTGAAGTATTAGTACACTGTAGTAATACCTGTGTATCATAAATTTAATGTGTATGCTGGCCAACTGCGGCCAGTTTACCGTGATGGCAGGTAGATCACTGGCCGTTCTGGCGGCTGAATTGGGTCCAACTCTCCAACCTTTCTTTCTCTTTGTGACATGTGCAGAGCAACTTCATGGCAGGTAAATAATGGGTCGCAGTGGCGGCTAAATTGTCTGATACCTCTAGCCTTCATTTCTCTTTGTGACACTGTGCAGAGCGTCTTCAGTACGGAGTGCAAAGGACGTGGCCAGGGTCGCCTCCGGACCCATACCCTTCATCCGCAGCATGGCCAACTACCGGCTGACGTACCTGCAGTTCGACGTACCCGCGGGCCTCGTGGAGGGAGTCATGTCAATACCATCTGGTGCGTATTAGTACTTTGTTGCAGTTGTGTATTTCAAAGTAGCTGCCTGTGCATGCGGGTAGGGTTTGAAGATGTATCATCTGGTCCACACTTTACGAGGTTGAAGTTGGGGGGGGTCGTGTGCGCACTGATGACGTGCCCGCGGACTTCGTAGAGGGAACCATGTCAATACCATCTGGTGCGTACTAACACTTCAAATAGTTGCCGTTGAAGTTGCAGCTTCATGCGCATGCGGGTAGGCCTTGTGTGGATGCGACCGTTACCATCTGGTGTGCACTTCAAGCAGTTGAAGTTGAGGGGTGTATGTGTGCACTCTGATGACGTGTCCCGCGGGCCTCGTGGAGGGAGTCATGTCAATACCGTCTGGTGCGTACTACTACTTCAAGTATTTGCACTTGAGGTCGCAGCTTCATGCGCATGCGGGCAGGCTTTGGGGGATGTGAGCATACCATCTGGTGCGCAGTTCAAGTAGTTGCAGTTGGGGGGGCTTGTGTGCGCACTGACGACCTGCCTGCAGTCGTGTCAATACCATCTTGGTGCGCACTACAGTACTTTGTTGCAGTTGTGTAGCTGCATGGGCATGCGGGTAGGCTTTGGGTGGACGTGAATATACTTGAAGTGTACCATCTGGTGCGCACTTCAAGTAGTTGAAATTGGGGGGGTTGTGTGTGCGCTTATGACCTGCCCGCGGGCTCGTGGCGGGAATCATGTCGATACCATCTGGTGCATTATCTACTTCAAGAAACTGAGGTTGTGTAGCTGCATGTGTGTGCGGGCAGGTTTTTTGGGGGATGTGAGGACACCATCTGGTGTGCACTTCAACAAATGTACTTTGAAGTAGTTGTGGGGCTGCGTGCGTGCTGATGACCTGCCCGCGGGGCTCCTGGATGGTGCTTGCAGACACATCTGGTTTGTGACGCTACTTCAAGTAGTTGCAGTTTTGAGCTGCACGCGCGCGCGGGCAGGCTAGATATTTCATGTTGCGGACACGGACACCGGACACGGACAACTAACAGAAACCAAAACCTATACTTAAACCACATGGATGCAGGAAAAAAGTATTATGTCCGTGTCCGGTGTCTGTGTCCACAACCTAAGAAACCAGGCTAGGGGTCGATGTGGAGGTCATATGGTGCTTATGACTTCAAGCACTTGTAGTTGCAGCTGCATGCGCGTGTGGGTAAGCTTACGCTCCCGGGCAGTGATGGCAGCGTGCTGCCTGTGTGTGTGTAGGTCGCCCTTATACATACTTTTGTGTGGGTGCCATTGCTTGTGTTGCGAGTGGGCAGGCCGGCCCGCCATAGGATATACCGCCATCTGGAGTCCCTACCTCATTGCTTGTGTGTGCATGTTTTGCCCCGTTTTTTTTCGCTGCAGGCCTGGCGTACGCGTCGCTTTGCAACATGCCATCGGAGTACGGCCTGTACACATTGCTGCTGCCGCCCTTCATCTACATGCTGCTAGGTGAGGCCCTGGTACCTACCACATGACACCCTTTTCAGAGAAGATGTACGCACACCACACAGTTCAAAGTACATACATGTAGTCTATGTACATACACGTGAATTGGTTTCCGCACACCCCGGCGCACACAACTGGCACATTGCATGCAGGTCACGAGTGCCAGTGCATGCCTCATGCCAATCACGTGGCATTCGCTCACAAGGCGCCCTGCGCATGCTCCATGCCTTCAAAACACACGCACCCCATGTGCCGCCAGCCCGTGTCTCCAGTATGGTGCGCCCGGTGCGGCGGCCCCCGTGCTAGCGGGTGGTGTTCAGTGCCGCCGGCGTAAACAGCGCACGCCGCGTGACCCGCCACCACGCTTGTGCTCAGCGACTGACCTGCTCTGTCAGGGCCATGGTGCCATCTGTCACCGGCATAGTGTTTCATGTGCGCCCAGTATGGCTGGTGCTTGGCTCTGTACTTCATCTTTAGAGTGCGCAGCGCTGAGCATTGCCAGCTTGTTCGGTAGCAACAGCATGCCTGATCATGCTTTTTTGTAGAGAGTATTCATGTACGTCAACTCCCATGCAGCGCTCGCTGCCGCATGGTGAGCCGCGTGACGCAACACAGTGTGCACGGCCGCCGCCGCAGCCGCCACCACTGCTGCTGCTGCAGCCGCTGCTGCCACCGCTGGCGCTGCTGTAGCCGCTGCTGCCACTGCTGCTGCCGCGCCGCCACTGCCGCCACTGCAACCGCTGCCGCTGCTGCCGTCGCTGCTGGCGCTGCTGCTCTTGTGCGCCACAGCTGCTCAACGCCACGTGTGCTCAGCCTTTGCCACCCCTGCCCCCCGCCTGTGTGTCTGCCGCCGCAGGCACGTGCGCGCAAACCTCCTTTGGCGTTACGGCCATCGAGGCCCTCTTTGTAAGTCCTTTATCCATTTTTGGCTCTCTTCGCAAGTCATACTATTCCATTTTCAGTTTGTAACCCACTTTCATTTTCCAGGTGTTTCCCCGAGAGCTGTGTCGACATGACCGCGCTGCCTTTATACCGTCTGGTGCGGGCGTGCACCTTGCGACAGCAGTTAATACTAGTAGTACAAGGCTGTGGTTTCAGGCCAGCATGCCGGCATCCTGTGTTGGGAAGTGTTTAGGCTCTCTTGGCGAGTCATTTCCACTTGCAGGTTTTTCTCCAGGTTTGTTGTCAAATTGTCTGTGCTGCCTCCATAGCGTCTGGTGCGGGGGCGCGCTCCCAATAGCATTTCATAAAATGCAGTGCTTTCAGGCAGAGAGTCGTGCAAACATATCGGTATCCTCTGTTAGGAAAGTGTCTAGGTTATGCTCGCGTGGGCTTTGTACTTCTAGTACTCTGTTTTCATTTGTCAGTTTTTTCTCAGGGGTTGTGTCGAAATGTCTGCACTACCTCCATACAGAAGTGGCTGGGGCGGGCATACCCATGAAAGCATGAATTCATGGAATGCCGTGGTTTCAGGCACAGAGCTGTGCGAAGAGGCTATGATCCGGTTCTTTGTTTTTGAAAGGGTCAAGAGTTTGCTCACATGGGCTGTGGTGCAAATTGTGCGCGCTCCCAACTAATAGTATTACTGCTCCCCATTGTATGAAATTCATGTGCGTGGTCGCAGCTGGTACAGATGTTTACTACTGCGCCCATGTTGTGAAAAATATGCGCGCGCTCACATCTAATACTGCTCGCCATTGTATGACGTTCATGTGCGCGCCCGCAGCTGGGGGAGTCCGTCCGCGGCGTGCTGGGCAACGAGATAGTGGACGCTGCCACTGCAGACGAGCCGGACCCATCCAGCCTCACCATTGTGGTGGAATTCACCCTCTTTTTCACGTGAGTTTACTGAATTCACACACGTACACAGCTCTCCACAGTCAAGCTCACTTTCATGACAGGTTGGAAACACGCGCGCGCGCACGGGACACCACGCCTTTTTTTGTTTCGTGCAGTCATGGTGTGCCGAAGCCACACGCGCGCGGCGGTGTTCATGAATGCTCATGACCCGGGCCCAGCCTCACCCATGTTGTGGTGAAATTCACGCTCATTTTCACTCGACTTCACCAATTCACGCTCTCTGTCAGCTCGTGATCCGGGTGTTTCGCCTGAAGTTGTCCGCCTCACTTTCCCAGCTCAACTTCAACTGTGTCATGTGCGCGCAGGTTTCTGTCGGGCATCTAGCAGCTCGTGTTCTGGGTGTTTCCCCTCAACTTCGTCTCTGGCTCACCAAACCTCAATTCGACCTGTGTCATGCACACGCAGCTTCCTGTCGGCCACCTAGCAGCTCGTGTTCCGGGTGTTTCCCCTCAACTTCGCACTTCAGTATTTGTCTCACCAAACTTCAATCGGTGCGCACATGCCCTCATGTCTCTATGACTAATACACAAAGTTCAACTTTGACTTTCTCATGCGCGCGCAGCTTTCTGGCGGGCATCTGGCAGCTGGTCTTCCGGTTGTTTCGCCTCAACTTCATCTCCGTCCTGCTGGCGGACCCCGTCATGTCTGGCTTCTCCACCGGCGGCGCCTTCATCATTGCGACCTCGCAGGTAACAGCGGCGGACCCATGTAGCTGTGGACCCGCGCACCAAACCACACACCGCGCCTCCAATCAAAGCGCAGTGGAGCGCGAGCGCACAGTGCCGCCGCCGCGCTGAGGGACACATGTGTTGGCCGTGTGCTGCGCCCGCCTTCTGCGGCTGCACGCTTTCCTGGGCGGAGCAACAACCGCTCTGCCTGCTGCTGAGCACCGTCCGTCCATGCCCGGCCACCATTCATGCCTCCATTGAACTGATTCATGTGGCGCACATACTGCACCCCCTTCTGCTGAGCACCTGGGCTCTTCCCTGGGCATTCCGCTGAGCAAGAACCGCTCCGCCTGCTGCTGAGCACCACCGTCCATGCCCGGTCACCACAGTAACACCTCCATTGTAAGTCATTCATGTGGCCTGTGCTGTGGCCGCCTTCTGCTGAGCAGCTGGGCTCTTTCCTTGGCATCACGCTGAGCAAGACGGAGGAGCGCCTCCCCAAGGTGTGGGTGGACGCCTTCAAGCAGGCCGCCGACTGGAACTGGGCTACCATCGGGCTGGGTCTCTCGGGCTGGGCGCTGCTGATGGTTCTTCAGGTGCGCTGAGCAGCACCTAGCGCACTTGCTGCTGAGCACGCGGCCTGCTGGCGCGCATGCGCGTGTTGCCATGATATTCGTGCACGCAGTTTTTTCACTCCTTTCCATGCCCACAAACGCGATGTACGGCGTGATTGCCGTAAATACTTCGAATGAGTATGCCTACTCGTTGAATACGCCCATTTAAATTATCACCACGCTGTATTTATACTTCACAAAGTATTACAGCAGTATATGGTTAAACGGCATGTAATCAAAAGTATATATGCTGTGACCCATCACACATGTTGACTGACGCTTGTGTGGGGTCTCGCAGCTGCAGCAACGTTTTCATGTGGTCAGCGACCAGAGTGCAGTTTCGCTGCAACATGCTTGAAGCAATGGTTGTGGTACCTGTAATGTACCGGTACAGGTTTACCAAAGCATTTTTTTTGTATGTCACGTGTTCTTTTACCGGTCACATGTGGTACAATACATGCACCTGCGCAAAGTGATGACACACCACTTGGAAACATGACCGGTCCCTTCGCGCCGAATGTACCATGTGGACCGCAAGCATCTGTGTGTGTGCGCGCTTGTGTGTGTGTGTGTGTGTGTGTGTCGCTTGTGTGTGTGTGTGTGTGTGTGTGTGTGTGTGCGTGTGTGTGTGCGTGTGTGTGTGACTGCCACCACCTTGCCAGTCTTGCACAAAGACTTCTCTCAACACCTCTTTTTGCTGCCGCTACTCCCGCTGCCACCTCTGCCAATGCTTGCGCAGCGCATCAACAGGCGCTTCATGCCCCGCTTCCCCCTGCCATGGCAGATTGTGATTGTCATTCTCAGCATAGTCACCACGTCCGGGCTGGACTTGCATGACGATTACGACGTGTCGGTGAGGGTGCACCTTGTGCGCTGCTGCTGAGCAGGTGGTTCCTTCATATTATTATGCAATGCACAGTTGGGGAGATGAGCTGTGAGACTGAGCAGTTTTTGCGAGCGTCACCAAGATGCAAGCAGCCACCACTTTCTTGCTGGTGGAGCAGGAAGCGGATGTAGCGGCCTGCTGAGCAACTGGCAACATCAGGGTTTCAATGCATCAGAAGTACCGTACATTTGTACAAGTACATCTCACGTTTGCGCTTTCGCTCTTTCCATCCAGCCAAAATGGCGAAATCACAGCCCTAATTTATTCCAACAAGTATGGCACTAGATTGAACACTTGGACTTGGAGCACGGCGTGTCGGTGACGGTGCCGCGCTGCTGCTGAGCAAAGCGGTATCTCCAGATCTGTTGCATGTAAATACTTCAAGAAGTACACGTCCTACAAACTTGCTTCTTGTGATCCTCTTGTGGCGGCCAGCAGGAGCCGCCCTCCCCGCCACCCGCTGCTGCACCCAGCCTCCTACTCAGCCAGCTGCCTCCACCGCTTCGGCCACAGACGTTGCTGCCGCCGGCCTCACTGACAGTTTCAACTGCGTAACCGCCTACTGTACCTGCCAGGTGGTGGGCAGCATACTAGTGCTTCACGCCATGGCGGCTGGCGGGTGGCTCGCTCGCCCGCGCCCGTGGCTAAGTGGAGCAGTGCTGGTGCACCCTGCTCTGCCCGCCAGGCCCGCTGCTGCCCTGCCACGCGTCGCTGCGCCTAGCCTCTCGCTGGGGATTGACAGTTTCACACCGTGTAACTGCCTTTGTAACTGGCAGGTGGTGGGCACCATTCCCTCGGGGTTCCCCGACGCGCGCTTCCCCAGCATGCCCGAAGTCCCCGGCAAGAGCTCAGCAGACCTGATTGCCAAGTCCATTTTCCCCAGCTTCCTGCTGGCGCTCTTTGTGTACGTGATGAGCCTGTCCCTGGGAACATTCTTCGCGGGGAAGAACGGGTACAAGATTGACGCATCGCAGGTGAGGGGCTTGCGTGCGCCTGCAGCAGTGCGGCGCGTGTTGAAGTTTGTGTGTTTGTCATAGAGATATGAGGGCATGTGCGCACCAGTACAAACTACGGGTATTTAGTCGGGCGGGCAGGGTGTGTTTTTCAAGTTCAACAGTTGAGAGTTTCTGCAGGCAGTGTTGTGTGCGAGATGAGCCTGTCTCTGGGAACGTTCTTTGCGGGGAAGAACGGGTACAAGATCGACGCCTTGCAGGTGGGGGGCTCGTGCATGCGTGGGCATGTGGGCGTGAGTCAAAGTTCAGCAGTTGAAGTTTTGCAGGCAGTTTCTGTGTGTACATGTGATGAGCCCGTCCCTGGGAACGTTCTTTGCGGGGAACAACGGGTACAAGGCCAACGTCTTGCAGGTGAGGGCCCCTGTGCACGTGGCCGCAGTTGGGCATGAGTTGAAGTTACGCAGTTGGAAGTTGTGCACGCAGGCATCGATGCCTGCCGCATGCATCGCAGGGGCTGCTGGCAGTACGCACGGCCAACACGCTGCCCGCCCACAGACAAGCACTTTGAACACACTCCATGCACGCCTGATTCTTGATGCCTGCCGCGCACAGGAGCTGCTGGCAGTGGGCGTGGCCATACTGTATTGACTGAGAAAATGCTAGTAGCACTCCTTTGTCATTTTGTACTTCAAGTAGTACTTCAACAGTACAACGTGCGCGCAGACCATGCTTGCGCCAACACGCGCTGCCCCATCATGCGTCCTCATGCTTCCCACACGCGCCACAGGAGCTGCTGGCAGTGGGCGCGGCCAACTGCCAAAAATGCTAGCAGTACACTACTTTGTCTGTCTTGAAGTACTTCAACACTACTTCAACAGCACAGACAACGCTCTGTCGACACGCCTTCACCCATCACTTTGCGCCCATGCCCGCCGCGCACGCCACAGGAGCTGCTGGCGGTGGGCACGGCCAAATTGACAAAATGCTAGTAGCGTTACTTGGTCATTTTGTACTTGAAGTACTTCAGAACTGCAACGTCCGCGCACACAATGCTTTCGCGCACCGACCCATCACACGTTCTCATGCTTCCCACGCGGGCCACAGGAGCTGCTGGCGGTGGGAGCAGCCAACACAGTGGCGCCCATGTGCGGCGCCTTCATGTGCAGTGCCTCATTCTCGCGGACGGCCGTCGTCAACACACTCGGCTCCAAGACCACCCTCCACATTTCAGGGGCGATCGCCATAGTCGTGCTGGCCCTTACGCTGCTCACCGACCAGCTCTACAAGTGCGTCCCGTTCAACATGTTTACTTTTCTACACTGCCACAGCACTACTAGACGAGACTGGTAGTACTACACACTTTCGACATAGGCACTTCAGTAGTTTTATTGAATTGTACTTGTCGGCGTGCGAGAGCCCATGCCGTGCATTGCCAGCGTACATGAAGCCACATGCGGCATGCCATTAGTCTCACTTGCAAATTTCACACTGCACACCGACCAGCTCTACAAGTGCGCCCTCTCATATGTTATTTTTTGAACGGTACTGCAGTAGGCCACTGTACAGTAGTTGAAGTAAATCAGTTGAAGTACAGTAGTTGAAGTACAGTTGGCAAAGTACTGGCACTTCTTTAGTGTTGTGCTTTGGCTGTGTACATGTAGTGCACTGACTGAGGGCGTGCATTGCAGGTGTCTGACTTCTTCCAGCCGTCACAATAGTGCAAAGTCCGTGTCCGCTGCTGGCACGCCTTGTCTGAGGAACGCACTGCCAGTAGCCGCCCACTAGCTAGCACGATGCCAGCGTGCTAGCGCTACGCCAGCAGCACCACCACGTCTAACTTAACTTCACTCCTCATGCCGTGTGCATGCGCTTTGCACATCCAGAGCACGTGCTATTGGCACCCCTTGACACGCTCCACACTGTCTGTGCCCGACTCCGCAAAATGCACCAAGTTTCAACCCCTACGCCCTGTAGGCGGGTGATGCAAACCTCCAGCGCACCATTGCCGCTGCTATTGCGGGCTAGCTCAAACCTCACCTGCTGTGCTGCTGGCTGCCGCGGTGCGTGTCATGCCCTTGTGATGCAGCCTGCCCAAGACCATTCTGGCCATCATTGTCTTCAACGCGGTCGGTGAGCGTTCGAACTTCAAGTACAACTTGTAAAGCCCTACTTCAAGTTGTGCACTGGTGCTGCTACGCGTGGGCTCGTGCCACACTGCAGCATTGACACACGTTTACACATGTGCCGACAAGTGTGCATGTGCCCGAGCATCAAGCACCCTTTTCTGAAATAGAGGTGTGATCAGCGTGGTTGTCACTTTGCGCGGGTTCATGAGCACTGCACTGTCTTGGCAGAACTGTGTGAGACTGTGGTGTTTTGGCTGACCTGCCACTGCAGCCTTCCCGTGTGTGTGCTGTTGGTGTGTGCCCCTGGGGGCCTGCAGTTACAGAAGCGAGCACAGTGCAGCGAGTGCCTCTGGCTGAGCACGTTTGCTCCTCCAAGCATTTAGACATTTTGTACAGGCAGAAACGGTCCCTTTGACTCACCGCTGCTGCTGCTGTTGCTGGCGACACTGCTTGCGCCTGCTTCTGCTGAGCACAGGCCCCATGCTTGAGTTCAAGCACGGCGCGCAGTACTACAAGACCAGCAAGCCCGACTTCCTGGTGTGGGTGGTGACATTTGTGGTGTGCCTCCTGTGGGGCGCCATGATCGGCATCTACTCGGGAGTGGCGCTTGCGCTCATCATTGTCCTGTGGCGCTCTGCATCCGCCAAGCTGGTGGTGCTCGGCAGGTGAGGCCATGCTCAGCAGCTGCATGGCATGTCAAGTACCTCTGCCAGAATACTTGTGCTTGAGAAAGGGAACCATCAGGCCTTCAATTGACCATTGTCACTTTGGTGTTTTTGTTATTACTACGTAGTGTTACTATTTTTGCACATAAATGCTGGCTGTTTTGCGCATCAACTACGGCGGCTTGTCAAGCGAAAGATGCCGAAAATATTGCCACGCCCGGATGCTGCCGGGAAGGCATATACATGTACTACCTGTACCACTTCCATGCGCGCCCCCTGCAGCCGCACTCACAGATACTCTGGTAGTTTTGTTTATGTGCACGTGCGGGCGTGCTGGCACCCGGATCACGCATGCAGACATGGCACATTTGCGATGGCCAGGCGTGGCCCCACACCAACACACTCACAACCCTCTGCACTGACAAACAGCGTTTCCCCGTGGCCAATTAGATATGGCATGCACCGCCACTTTCATGTGCGCACTTCTGCATACAGTATACATGACATTTACAAGTGACTCACGTCCGCGCCCGCCGCCAGGCTGTCGGGCACACACGTGTACCGCGACGTGCGGCGCTTCCCCATGGCCTCGGGCATATGGCACGTGTACCATACATGAAAGCACTTTCATGTGCACACTCCTGCAGCACTGATATACATACACTCATACAGTAGTATATACTTACATGAATGACACTCCAAACTGCGTTCATGCGCACACCCCGCTGCCAGGCTTTCCGGCACGAACGTGTACCGGGACGTGCGGCGCTTCCCCATGGCCAAGGAGCCGGAGGGCGTCAAGGTGGTGCGCTTTGACGGCTCGCTGCACTTTGCCAACTGGGAGAACATGGTGTCCAAGCTGCAGCTGCTGGCCACCAAGGACATACACACGGTCGTGCTCGACGCCAGCGCCATCATGTCCATCGACTCCAGCTCCATCCGCGGCCTGCTGGAGCTGGTTGAGGTGAGCTGGTGGACATGCGTGCGCATACCGACAAGTGCTTCTAGTACGTCTTGGTACCGGTAAAAGTATACTTCAATAGTACAAACACATCTAGTGTGCCAAGTCGCAGTTGCCTTCGATGGCGTGCGTTAGGGGCGCCACCACTCACCAACTACCTCGAGTACTTAAGCAGGTGCGACACTCTCAACTGACCGCCTGGCCACCCATCTCCAGTACTAGAACTCATGCGCCCGCGCCACCCGCCCTGCCACCTCAGCGTCCGTGATGCTGAATCTTGATTACGCCCCCTCTTATTCACCGTACCCGGCTTACTCAAAGGGGGGGGCTTAATCAACGTCAGCTACGGTACATACTTCAGAAACATGATTCAATAAGAAGTACCACACGGTACACTGTACTATTTTTTTCACGCGCCCGCCAGCACCCTACCGCCGCCAGACTGTCGGGCACAAATGTGCACCACAACGTGCAGCACTTCCTCATGGCCATCGACTAGTACTACACGCCATGGACTAGTACTATACTGTAGTATGTATAACTATCCTCTGGTTCAGTGTGGGGTCTAGAGACCCGCCACACACCACATGACTCCATATAAACGATACACAATGCCCCATAGATTGCGGGTCTTGCTTGCGGGGTGCTAGGGGGGTGACACTACCCCACACTAAATTGCGAGCACACTGTACCAGAACTCATGTGCCCGCGGCACCCGCCCTGTCACCCCCCCCCCCCTGCCCGCCGCCCCTACACACCAGCAATTTGAGCGGCGCGAGGTGAAGCTGCTGATCGCCAACTGGAAGGGGCCCCAGCGCGATTTGCTGGAGCGGAGCGGCTTCTACACAGCCGTGCCCGATGAAACAATCTTTCTGAACCTGCACGACGCCGTGCTGTTTGCGAAGACGCGCACAGTGTCGCCGTCCGCGCGCCGGGAGGAGGTCGCCGCCAGCGGGGGCCCCAACGACCCGGGTGCGTTCACACGTGAAATGTGTACAAAGTTGTGTAATGATGCTTTTTGAAGTACAGCGTACTTCGAAGAATGTTGTAGTCTACTTGGAAGTTTGTGCAGCAGCATGGTGTCACCGTCCACGCGCCTGGAGGAGGTCGCCGCCAGCGCGGGGCCCAACGACCCGGGTGCGTGCGCACGTGAACTGTACACAAACTTAATACTACTGTAGTAGTACTACAGTAGTACTGTTAAGTACCTACTGCAGCGGTCATGTGCACTGGCGCACATTGTACCGCTGAGGTGTTTCTGCGAGAAACCTACAGAGGGTGCAAAGCCCAGAGACTGCCAGAGCCGGGGAAAAATGTCACGCCCTGGCCTGTGGGGTAGTTTTGTCATGCACATGCAGTGACGTTGGTCCCAACATTGCAGAAAGCACCAGGCAAGTTTGCACTTCACTTTCGGAGGAAGCGGGAGCGTACTCGAAGTAACAGGTGTTACAGCCTCAACAACCCTTTGATGTCGTTGTCTGGGCTTTGTTCCGCATGTGCCTAGCAGAACGACTGCGGTTCCGCCAGTGGCTTGCCTGCCCCTTGTGCCGCAAATTGCCGAACGAGCTTGCGGACGCGCTGCAGCTCAAGTGCACACAAAGATGCCGCACTGTTGAAGTAACACTGTTGAACTCGCACTCCTGAAGTTGTGGGGCGTGCAGCCAGGCCACGATTGCCAACGTGGCAGGGACTTTTTTCAGGGCACCGGACTGCCGCTGCTGCCTGCATTCTCAACTACTGCCAAAAAATTGTCATGCTGGCACACACAATGCTCGCTCACATCTGGGACAGGAGACTGCAAATCCATGAGGTTGGCGCTATCCTGTACCTCAGCAAGGCGAGGAACCGCACCTGCTGAAGGGTAACGAAATGCGCGGACTTTAAAACCCTACTAGGCCTCCCATGCATCACCTGCCTACCCTATAATCATCACTGTGGCGCCATGGTCTGGCCTGGCGTTTTATTCATGTTGACACGCGTCTCGACATGACCCTGCCTGTTGCCTGCGCCTGCTGCAGCCACTGTCACGGAGGCCGGCGGCCACGTGTGGCGCATCAACCTGCACGACCCAGACCCCAGCGTCTACCAGAACGGCGCTGGCGCCAGCGCTCCCTCACACACCTCTTGACCACCAACGGTTTGTTCTTCAAGGCACTTCGGCGCCAAACAGACTTTGTAATGGCTGTCCCGCACAGCACAGCCTTTGTCCCCCCCCCCCCCCCCCCCCCCCCCCCCCCCCCGGGGCACAGCAGCAACTGCCGCTGCTCTTATCCCGCCACCCGCAGCACAAGAGCTACACTTTGCGTGCGTGGAATTGTTGAACTTGAGGTTGAAGTCCAATTTGGACTTGAAGTACAAGTTGAACTTGAAGTCCAAGTTGATCTTAAAGCCAAAGTACGAGTTGAACTTGAAGTTGAAGTCCAAGTTGAAGTTTGCCAGCGCCCAGTGAGCGGTGCTGTTGCAGCAGTGAAAACCAGACGGTGCGTGTGCATCAGCGCACGCTGGTTTATGGAAAGCGCCCCCCCTGGAAGGCTTACATGACCGCGCGCACGTGCGGGCGCGTTGCAACAAGCTCCACTATCTATCTCTGTTGCGTGCCTTTTTAGACAGTAGAAGTGGTGCCGGGGCTTCTGTGCGGGTGCGCACCGCGTGCGTGCCAGCAAAAGCAGCCCTTGGCGTAACTAAGAACCGATTCGTTGAAACGCTGCCGAACGCAGCTGCGCGCTGCGGCATGGCACAAGTGTGGTCCCCAGCTCCCCCGCGAATATGCAGCACACGTCAGCATACACCCTGTCCCCATTCCACGGCGCCTGTTTGACTTTGCTGCCTGCTGCTGCGCCGGCCCTGCATCTCAACCCCCGCACATTGCACTGTGAATGGTGAGGTACGGACTCCAGGCAGCAGTGCAGTGCACTCGCGATCCTGTTTGGTTTGACTAAGTGCGGTATGCGGTTTAGTGCGGGGTCCAGAGACCTGTCACAGACCACGTGCTTCAGTACAACAATACATAATGCCCTGTGCTTCAAAGAAGTACTACTAGTAGTATTTGATTTAATGCGGGTCTTGCTTTAGTGGGGGGTGCTAGGGGCGTGACACTACCCCACACTAAATTGCGAGTGCACTGCATGTCCTACGGCGGGCCGGCCTGCCCACGCAGACTCTCCGCACGCCTCTTGACCTGCCTCCAGTTTTGGTGGCCGCTCCGGTGGTATGTGGACGCGACAACCACCGGCACTGCTGTGGGGTGCAAATTTATGCACAACTAGCAGCCCTGGGAGCGCGTGAAGCGGTGGTGGTGGCCGTACGCTTCCATAAGGGTTTGACCGCAGCGCTGCCGTGCACCAGCAGCACCTCAGCTCAGCTCAGTTTCACACACACAAGCACACGATGACGTCGTCATCATCATGACGACCATCAATGGGGTGCATGGACAGAGCGGCCATTTTTGGTGGCACACAAAACGGATGCGTGCAAAAGATGCACTATGCTGCGCCACATACCCATCGCACGGCGCCGCCATGACCTGGCCATCCACATGTCCATAGCAGTCACTATGATACAACTACTAGTAGTGCTTCTGAAGTAGTTTTAATTATTTGCACTTGAGGGCGTGCAAGAGCCCATGCCATGCATGAGGTAGGGACTCCAGACGGCGGTATATCCTATGGCGGGCCGGCCTGCCCAATCGGACGCCCCGCTCGCCTCTCGTTGTGGTCCAGTGGTGGTGGCCGCTCCCGCGGCATGCCATGCGCGCTCGTGGCGAGGGCACATGCCCGGCATCGCATTCACACGAACGCACAACCTTCTCTGAACAACCAGGAGCAACAAGTTCTGCTAGCGGGCAGGCCTGAGCCGCCGGCAGGCTAGGGCAGTAGTATGTTAAGCCTCCATGGGCACATGGTCATTCATTTAAAGGTGTACAGCAGCTGCGAGTGGTGCGCCACGGGTGCAGGCGCACACCCAGTCACTGGCACTTGCACTGGCCGAGTGCAGCGTCCCAGCTGCAAAAGACCGACCGGCCGCCACACGTACTACTACTGGAACTGCTGCACCGCAACACCGGAGCCCGCTGTCGCTGGCATCTCTGCTTCTGCACAAATTGCTACATGCGCACCGGGGTATGTGACATCGAGGCACTGTGCCAGCACAAATTTCTGTGTGCCGTGGCATGCAGGCAGAGCCTCCTCTAGTGCAGGCACTGCTGTCGCTTGCACCACCCGGCTGTGGTACTGCCTGGCAGCATCCGTTCCGGTAACGCGCACGGTCCAAGTCTCCTTGGATTGCTGCTGCTTTGTCAAATAACCCCCTTCCCGACCACCACTTTTCATCTGAGCACCTGATGTTGGCGGCGGCGGCGGTGGTGCCCACCGCAGCCGCACCGCCTCGCTGCCGCCGCCAAGCAACGATGCCCCCCCCCCCGTCTCCCTTTGCACAAGCTGAGGCCGCCAGCAGCGCCCCCCTCACAAACTTCAACTCCATCATCAACTTTCCTTGAACTTGAAGTCGCGGCGGCACATGGGGCACGGCGCGGCCCCGCCCGCCTGCGCCTGGCTGCTGAGCCACTTCATGGCGCAGTGTATGTGGAACGCGTGGTTGCACTCGCCCCACACGGGGGGGCAGTTGTCGCCGGGCGTCGTGCAGTCGGGGCAGCAGGCATCGTAGGCCATGCGGCAGATGCCGCACACATCGTCCTCCACGTCCCACTTCCACACCGCGACCGCGTGCCACCTGCTCAGCAGCAGGGGGGGGTGGAGAGGGGAGAGGCATATACTACGAAATATTTATAAACACGCCGAAATCTGGTCAATCGACAGAAGGCATATATGAGCATAATGGTTACATGAACTACTAGTACACATGTGTAAAAATACTTCGAAGTAGATTAGCAAGTTTGGGAAAATGTAAATACGTTAAACGGCCAATGTCACAGGTCCTACAACTACAAGTGTCTCTGTTTCTTTATCAATAAAAGCCTGTGGAAGGTTTTGGAAACACTGATTCCCGTTCACCACAACAAGTTCGAATATATAGTCAACCACAAATGGGTGGCAGCGGCGGGGTAAAGGCAGGTACTGTGCCGCTCGCCTACCAAGACAAGAAACTAATCAAGTGTAGGAGCCATGGACTCCGGTACCATATCGCTGCCCTCAAAAAAGTCATTCTAGGAGCGATGAAGTCTAGGTCTCCGCGCCGGTGGGGGTGAATCACGCAGGGGTAAAACCCGTGCAACACGCAAACGAAGCAATGGTGGGGGCTCACCAAGGCAGCTAATTTCGCACCTAAGACCGACTCTTACAGGAACCGAAAAAGCCGCATCGAAAGGGGCGGCATCTAGACGGGCCAAAAGCCCTCAGAGTACGTGATTAAGCGGTGCTCCTCTGCTTTGAGGCCTCCCTCTGGTTTGTATAAGAGTTGGCCGAGTGAAGCACAATTCCTAGCATCACATGTCCCCCTGGATTGATTCAGGGTTACCCGTTGGGTTTTTTGGACGTGTTTGCTGGTGCGCAGTTGAGACCTTGCAGGCAGAGAACAGCTGCATTGGAGGTGGTCGATAACAGGAAACAAGGTGGAGACTGCTCCGCGCCTGGGTGTTTGAGACAGCCTAAGTGGGGGCGCGCCAGGGAAGTGCTTGTTCATGGTTAGCTATTTATAAAGTATTTGATTGTGGTGTATACATGTTTTTGTTGGTGTTATGCCACTGTGTTGCGTACGGCCATCACAACCAGTGGCCAGGTTGCCATACTGGTAACTATATTTGATGATGCTGGCACACTGAAAGCGCTGACTGTGTTTGCGCAGCTGTGCACCCGCACACAATGCCTCTGTTGGTTGCGAGAGCGGTCGCTAGCTCGCATGGCTCTGGAGTAATTCTGATGCTCGCTGTGGACCAGAGCCTGCCATGCTCATCTCACCACATCTGACGTATTAACAAGCTGTCATTGCTCCTGGTACTTGGGCACCGATGTACACGGCATGCTGGTGCTCAAGTGCTGGTCTGTGCGCGTCCCCGCACCCAGCATCGACGGCAGGTGTACTGCTGCACAGGGCGGCAGCCACTGAGACACACGAGCCGTTACTGCTCCTGCTGCTGTCACCCCTGCTGGTGTATCTGTGCCCTGCGCAGGAGGATGGGTGCGGGCCTTCAGCATGCTGCTGCTTCTGCTGCTGCTGCTGCTGCCAGGTGCTGCTGGTAGCTCAACCGGAAGCTGCTTCGCAAGAGAATTAAATGCGCGAGGGGCTGGGACAAGCCCAGCTTGGGACGTAACACAGAGTGTGCGCGCCTCTGGCCGCCGTCACTAGTCTGCCATGGCATCAATGCCTGCCTGCCTTCGCCACACCTTGATGCGCTGTTCCTGAGACCTGGCGGTTGAGCACTTTCTCGCAGCGCCCACACACTCACCTCTTGATTTTGACCTTCATTGCGCGCCAGCCACACGCCAGCAGTACGCACCTCACCCGCCAAGTGCTTAGCACGCGCGATAGCAGCAGCAGTCACCCGCGAAGCCCTCCCACCGCCCAACAGTGAAGTGCGTTCAGGCTTGCAAAGTCGGCGAACGCGCAGTGTGCCGAGTCCACCGATCACGTGAGTGTCGGATTCGCCTGCGGATTTCGGCGTTCCCGGGTCTAGCCGAAATTTGATGGATGGTGCGCGCGTTGCCTTTCGACTCTCAGTCCCTCCCTCGGGCATCTGGCGTGACCATGGCGGCTCCCCCCGCATCCGAGATCAAGCTCTTCAACAAGTGGTGAGTGCCCACAGCAGCTGCAGCCGCACGTGCCTAACCACCGTCAGGTTTACTGCCTCCACTTTCAGCGCGGCCGCACAGGCACGGTCAAAGAACGGGTTGTTGCTGCTACTGGAGGTGCTGCCACGGCGGGAGCGGCAGATAGGCGTCGGCGCTGGTGGCGGCGCTGGATCCATTGGAGAGCGGAGCTGTGATGTGGTTGGTGACGTGCGCTGCTGCAGCAATTACGTCGCAGCTCATATATGGTGCAGGTTGATGCTGGCCATGGCAGTCGCAGCTGCTGCTGTGCGGCTCTGCCGCGGTACTGGCGCGCCGCCTGTGCATCCAGCAGTGGCACAGGTGCTACTGCTGTGACACAGCTGAATCTGGCGGCCATGAGAGCGCTGCACAGGTGGCTATGCTATATTACCAGCCGTAGGTGGCAGCAGCCTGTGTGCCGACTCTGCTCTGCTGTAGCAGCAGCAGTCGCAAAGCAGCAGAGCAACAGCTGTTGTGTTAACCGCGTTGTGTGGCTCTTGGCTGCCAGCATTAGCTGCTGCTGTGTGGCTACAACATGTCATTGTTGGTGCAAGTAACTGGCCCATTCCTAGCTAACTAGGTGTGGTGCACAAGTCTTGGGGGATCAGCACTTCAGCAGCAGCAGCAGCAGCAGACCCATTAGCGGTAGTTGTGAGCAGCAGGCGACAGCCCATCAAATAAAGTTGCAGCTGTTTCCAGTAAGCAGCTGCTTCTTACCAGAACTTCACTTTTGAGTGTCGGCCATAGCAGACAGCAGCAAGTGAGCAAGCCCGTTTACTGCTGGGCACAGCTGCCCACCAGTGCCACAATCAGTGTTCACAGCAGCAGCAGTTGCAATGGCCCGGCAGGGCAGTGAGTGCCCTGCAGTGCACCTTGCGCTGCCGCTGCACGCCACCAGATGGTGTCCAGCACAGTGCGATTACACGCTCTGCTGAGCACCAGCTGCTGCGGCTGAGGCGCCGCAGCGCGCATGGTCGCATGTGCACTGCCACGGCACTGGCGGCATGCCATGCCACTGGCATGTGCCATACGCCGCTGTGCCATCAACGAGCCTGGATTGTGTGGTGGCTGCTGCCTAAAACACCAGTCACAGCTGTCGTTTGGCGGTTGTAGGCTTTGCACCTGCAGCAAGTGCACCTGGTGTGCGGCGCGTGCGCACTCGCACCTGCGGGCTCTGCCAGCAACTATGCTACTGTAGCAGCTGCCATCTCAAAAGATAGTACTATAGTAGTAGTGATTGTAGTAAAAGTAAGTGTTCTGCAGCTCAGGGGGGGTGCTGGGTGTCGGTGTCTGCTGTGCAGACGTCGTACTAGCCAGCTGCCGTCGTGCACAGCTGCGGCGCCGTCGCAACAGCAGTCAACGCGAGTCGCGCACACGCTGGCTTGGCTTTTTACTCCCCGGCGTGACGTTGATAGTGAACTCCGGCGTCAGTGCGCTTGCCTGGTTGGCAGCGCAGGCGCATGCAGCCCCCCAAACCAGGCAGCGCAGGCGCATGCAGCCCCCTCATAGGAGCGTCCTGATACCCCTGCCATTGGGGGGGAGGCACGCAGAATGTGGTGTGAGCGCTGAGCAGTTGTGAGAGACTGGCATGCCAATGCGGATGGCACTGCGGTGCCGTGGCATGCACGCGTGCCGCTGACCAGGGTCTGAGCGCCGTGCTCAGCAACACCTCTGGTGCCGTAGCATATGCCACATGCCGTGGAGCATGCCGTGGAGCAGGGTCTTGGTACAGTGCGCAGCAGGAGCAGGCGCACCGGTGGGGCCAGCAGTGCGCAGCAGCGCGGTTGGTCTGCGTTCTGACGGCAGCCCTTCACTTGCAGGCACATGCTGCCTGTGGCTGAAGCACACACCTGCCAGTGACGCTGCCGCGGCCTGCGGTTGCCGCCATGGCCAGCTGCCGCTCCTGCTGCTGAGCAGCACTATGAGTAGTTGGGCCTGGACATGCGCATGGTCCAACCCACCATGTTGAGAGCGGTCATGTGGGTGGCACTAACCATGTGCTATTTGCTGGCTCTCCTAAACCTTCCATGCTCGGGCCGCCACTCACACGTTTCTGTCTTGCAGCGACGGTTGCTGAGCGACTGTGTACCTGTGCTCGCAGCACTGACCCTATGTGCGTGCACTCACTGCGCGCCCGATCCCCATGCATTGCAGCATCTCCGCTCATGTGACACGCATCGCTCAGCGAAACACCTACCAAGCTGGCCCAGTGCTAACCATGCTTATGCTATTGATCTTTTGCCCTTTTGTATACACTTCATGTGCGCACCCCACACCACACCACACCACATCCCGCGGCGGCCAGGTCGTATGATGACATTGAGATTGAGGACATCTCGCTGAGCGACTACCTGGCGGTGACAACCAAGCACGCCACCTTCCTGCCCCACACGGCCGGGCGCTACCAGAAGAAGCGCTTCCGCAAGGCCGCGTGCCCCCT